>WOXC01011095.1:517500-753608 GCA_011680675.1 Gymnobelideus leadbeateri | reverse complement strand
GGCAATGAGCAGAAGAATGCCTTAAAAAGTCAAATTTGCCAGATGGAAAAAGAATCTCAAAAGCTCACTGAGGAGATTCATTCCTTCAGAGTTAGACTGGAGCAAATGGAAGCTAGTGACTTTATGAGAAATCAAGATACCATTAAACAGATCCAAACAAATGAAAGAATAAAAGGCAATGTGAAATATCTCATGGGAAAAACCACTGACCTGGAAAATAGATCCAGGAGAGATAATTTAGAAATTATTGGACTACCTGAAAGCCATGATCAAAGAAAGAACCTAGAAATCATCCTTAAAGAAATTCTCAAGGAAAATTGCCCTGATGTTTTAGATCTAGAGGGCAAAATAGAGGTTGAAAGAATCCACAGATCACCTCCTGAAAAAGATCCCCAAAAGAAAACTCCCAGGAATATTATAGCCAGGTTCCAGAATCCCCAGATTAAGGAGAAAATACTCCAAGCAGCCAGGAAGAAACAATTTCAATATTGTGGAAACACAATCAGAATAGCCCAGGACCTGGCAGCTTCTACACTGAGGGATCGAAGGGCATGGAATATGATATTCCAGAGGGCAAAAGAGCTGGGATTGAAGCCAAAGGTCACCTACCCAGCAAAACTGAGTACCTTGTTTCAGGGGAAAATATGGTCATTCAGTGGAATAGAGGACTTTCAAGCATTCTTGATGAAAAAACCAGAGTTGAATAGAAAATTTGACATTCAGACACAAGAAGCAAGAGATGCTTGAGAAGGCAATCAAGGAAAAGAAATCAAAAGGAACTTATCAAATTTGGACTATTTATAGTCCTACATGGAAAAACAATAACTGTGTTTGATGAAACCTTTCTCATTATGAAAATAATTGAAGAAGGGTACATGGCATATGTTCACAGGTATACATGGGTAGAGGGCACAGGTTGAATGTGATGGATGATTATTATTTTTTTTTTGGAGGGCAATTGGGGTTGGGTGACTTGCCCAGGTTCACGTGGCTGGGTTTTTGTTTGTGTGTTGGGTGTCTGGGGCCGGATCCGAGCTCGGGTCCTTCTGGCTCCAGGGCTGGCTCTCTGCTTGCTGCGCCACCTAGCCGCCCCAAGGAAGGGATGATTTTTAAGGGGTGAAGTCAAGAGGTGAGAGAGGAAAGTGGCAGGAGGAGATGGAGAGAGACAGAGTAGGGCAAACTATCTCATGTAGAAGAGGCAGGGGGAAGTAGTTGCAGGGGAGGGGAAGAACAGGAAGGCAAAAAGGCAAAAGCATATTCTCATTGAAGTTGGCTCAAGGAGAGAATCACATACATACTAAATGGAATATCTTACCCTCACTCACTCTCCTGAGTAGGGGAAAGGGGGATGAGAGGGGGGATGATGGAGGGGAGGGCATTCTGGGGAGAGGGGAGGTTAGAAGTACCCACTATCAAAAAGGGACAGGATCAAAGTAGGGAATGGACCAGGTGGGAGGTGAGACAGGTGGGAGGGAAATATAAGCAGTCTTTTACAACATATCTACTATGGTAATGTTTTGCATAGCTATACATGTACAACACATACTGAATTGCTTATCTTCTCAGAGGGAGTGGGTGACAAGGGAGGAAGGGAATGGATCTGAAAATCGAAGTTTTAAAATTAAATGTTTCATTAAGATGTCCAGGCATTGGGGCTCAGAGATTTACCTTGCCCTAATGGCAAAGTCAAAGGGGATATGGGAGAAGATATGGGAGAGAGCAGATTGGATGAGGGGATATCTAGTGGGACTGCTATTCTGGGGTGGTGGGTAGGGAAAAAATGGGGGAAAAATGTAACTCATAATCTGGTGGAAATGAATGATGTAAACCAGAAGTTAATAAAGCATTTGTTTAATTAAAAAAAATAAAAAAATAAAATTAGCCTGCTCATCATTTTTTACAGCACAGTAGTATTCTATCACAATCATATAGCACAATTTGTTCAGCCATTCCCCAGTTCCTGGGTATCCCCTAAATTTCCAGCTCTTTGCCACCATAAGGAGAACTACTATAAATATTTTAGAACATGCAGGTTCTTTCCCTTTTTACTGATCACCTTGGGAAATAGATCTAATATGGTATGGCTGGGTCAAGGGGTATACACAGTTTTATAACTCTTTGGGTATAATTCCAGATTGCTCTCCAAAATGGTTGTTGCCATTCCACCAACAGTATATTAATGTGCCAATTTTTCCATACCCCCTCCAACATTTGTCACCTTCCCTTTCTATCATTGTAGACAATCTGATATGTGTGAGATGATATCTCAAAAATGTTTTAATTTTAATTTCTATAATCAATAATGATTTAGAGCATTTTTCATGTGACTATATATAGTTTTGATTTCTTCATTGAAAAATTGCCTATTAATATCCTTTTACCATTTATCATTTGGGGAATGACTCACATTCATATAAATTTGACAAATTTCTCTATATATTTGAGATATGAGACCTTTCTGCTAGACTGCTTTCCAGTTTTCTCAACAAAAATCATCCATATTACATTTAATCTTATTAGCCAGTCTTCTAGCTTGTCGAGATCTTTTTAGATCTTCTCTTTGTCATCTTATACATTCTTATAGCTTTGTGTCTTCTAAAAATTTGATGACAATGCCATCTATTCCTTTGTCCAAGTCACTGATGGTGACATTTAATGGCAAAAGGTCAAACAGAGATTTCTGGGATGCTCCACTAAAGTCCTCCTTCTAAGCTGACATCAAACAATTAATAGCTATTCTTTTTCTTCATCTATCCATCTAGTTCAAAACTCAGATAATTACAGTATTGTCTAATGTACTTCTGATCCATAAGAGTAATCTGAGGTACTAACAAATTTTGAGTAATAACTAATAAAATTCGAGTAAACTCTATTTATACCACCCTGATCTACCAATGTTGTACTCAAATACCAAAATATTTCTACCATCTCCTTGATTTGAATCTTCCTTTCAATGATAAAGATTGAAATCCATCCATGCCTTTCTACCCTCTATGACTCTTGTTCATGACCTCCTTTGTAACTTTTTCATTAGTTATTAGTGGTAAACCCATTTTATAGGTTTTTTTTCAATTCCTTAGGATATCTCATGCCCCCTCCTAACTCCCCCAAAAGGAAATGAGGCTAGTCCAGCAGACCTATTATTAATGAAACCATGTTAGCTCTTGATGATCTATATTTTCTTTTGTAGAAGTCTACTCACCATTCCTTTAACAATATGAATGGGTGACTAGGTGACTATTAATTTGTTGCTGGTCAGAATGCATAACAAAGGTAGAAATGTAGGACACAGGTCACCAGCCTTACCTAGGCCCTTCCAGTTTTGCTTCCAAGTTGATGTGTTTGGTAAATAAGGGCATGATGATGTTGAAAACAATTTCTTTCCTGCAGTTCCAGGCAGTAGCTTTGCAGTTCATCCAGGCTAGTGAACCAAAGATATGATGTGAGTTAAGGAAGATTCCAGATCATAAGTCAGATAAGAGTTCAGACTACAGTGTCCCAAGCAGCAAATAGGAATAAAAAAAAATTCAAAAGACAGACTATAAGATGCCTAAGTTTTTCTTCAGCCAGCTGGTTGGGTGCTATAGATGCCCCTTGGAGTATTAACCTAAAGAAACATGAGATTCCTCCCTCGGACATTGAATAGTAACCTAAGACCAGCATATGGTAGCAGAAAGCAGCAGCAGTAACAATAGTGATGACCAGTTGGCAGAAGGAATGAAGATGTCCAGGAGTATAGTAGATCGTAGAATCATAGATTTAAAACTGGAAAAGACCTCAGAAGTCATTGAGTAAAACAAGTCTTTTATAGATGAGGTTTAGTGAAATCCCTTTGGCATCTGGAAGATGGATTGAAGTGGAGAGAGAATTGAGGCAGGGAGATAGGCTCACAGGCTATTGCAGAAGTCCAGGAGAGAGATGATGAGGGCTTAATTTAGGGTTATAGGCATACAGATTTCAGGAATGAGGAGTGCCATTGTACTCTATCCAAGTCAGACCATATCTGTGATGTTGTGTTCAGCCCTGGAAGGGAACATGTAAAGGATGTGGGCCCTTCCAAGTGCATGGCTCCTCCCAGAACCTCTATTTAAGAAGGTGATCTCTTTATTCCCCACAAGGCCACCTTCTCCATGTCTCCATCATGTCTCCATAGGGTACCTTCCTCCACCTCCATTTCTTTGATTCTTTTCTTGTTTTTCCTTCCTCCATTAGAATATAGGGTCTTTCAAGGCAGGTTCTGTCTTCTTACTTGGATCTGTATTCTTAGCTCTTAGTATAGTGTCTTGCATATAGTAACAGCTTAATAAATGCTTGCTGAACTGACTGATTGACTGAATGACTAAAGGCAACCAGGCTGGGTAAAGGCCTTGAGTTCATACCATATAAAGAAAATCTAAGCTACTCTCTTTGGGATTTTAAATTGTTCCAACCTACCTTTTTGAATTATCACACATTACTCCATTTCTCTCATTTAAACTCTAGCTAAACAGGCTGACTTGCTATTCTTCACATACAAGATTCTACCTCCCTTCTTTGTGCCTTTTCAGAGCCTGTTTCCCATGCTTATATTGCCCAATGCCCTCTACACTCTCCTCTACCTAACATTTTTTCATAATGTACTCAAGCATTGCCTCTTTCATGGGGCCTTTCCTTATCCTCCTCTACTCATGACGTCTTCCCCTCTAAAGGTATACCAGTCTTTTGTTGCTGTTCAATTTTTTCAGTCACATCTGGCTCTTCATGACCCCTTTTGGAGTTTTCTTGACCAAGATACAGGTGTGGTTTGCCATTTCCTTCTCCAGCTCATTTTGCAGATGAGGAAACTGAGGTAAATAGCATTAAGTGATTTGCCCAGGTTCACACAGCTAGTAAGTGTGGGAGGCCAGATTTGAACTTGGGAAGATGTGTCTTCCTGACTCCAGGTCCAGTACTCTATCCAGTGTATTATTTAGCTGCCCACGCAAGCCTAGGCCAGTCAAAAAAGGTGGAGGAAGAGAGCATCATATTCCAAGAAAATGCATTAATGTGAGGAAATCAAGGAACCATAGCAATGATGGGGAATAGTTGAGTGAAGACCACTAGAGGCAATATCATTAGTGCATAGCACAGACCATGACTTTTTTCCCTCCAGTATTACCTAATTTACGTAAGATATATTTTGTTTCTACTTAAATATGTACATGTTTCCTTTAATAGACAAGAATGCCCTTGAAAGAAAGGACTATTTTGTTGTTTTCTTTGCATAACCCCAGTACTTAGCATAGCTCCTGATATGAAGATACTTAATAAAAGCTTATTGATTGGTTAGTTGGTTGGAGAGACTGGAAATGTTTAGTCTGGACAAGGGACAACTAGAGATAGATGGGTAGCTGCCTTCAAATACAAGAGAAGAGATTAGATTTCCTGTATTTATTCCCAGAAGTCAGAACTTGGAACACTAGTTGGATGTTGCACAGAGAAGTGAATTTAGGCTCAAGGTCAGGAAAAACTTTCTAGCAAATTGAATATCAGAGCGGAGTAGGATGCTTTGGTGGAAATAGGAGGAGTTTAGAGACTGGTGACTACTTATCCATCGTGCAATATAGTGGGGATTCTTTTTGCAGGTACAAATAGGAATAGATAACCACTGAGCTCCCTTCCAACCAGCTGTCTACTGAAACCAGCAGGAGCCAGCTTGATCCAGCTCAGGAGAGCCAGTTGTTAAATTTTCAGTGTTCTCATTTACACCTCAAAATTTGGTAAGCACTATAAATCAGGGTCTGATTTATTATTTTATTGATTTACAGACTTAAGAAAGTGGCAGAGAAAATGTCAATAATACACATTAAAATTTGTTGTATATATAATCTCCTGCTTCCCCTCCCAGAGAACTGGTTGTTAAACTTTTACCAGAACATCTATGCTTCCAACCCTAAAATTCAGTGATTCCATGAAGGTTTCTATCATTCCTACTTCTGCCAACAGTTTGTCCTTGTTTCACATTGTTTCCCTCACTATTCTAAATATAAAATCATAAATAAGGTGAGCCAATAAAGTTTTAATTGCTCTGCTTTTGACAGAGATGGAGTTTCATTAGATGTCTGAAGAGTTGAAGTTTTTCCTGTAGCAATCTGGAGGAGTTGGCCATCACAGGCTCTGGTGACCTATGAACTTTACTTTCATCAGATTGTCTATTTCATGACTACTAAGTCATTACTTGCCCCTTCCTGAATTTGCTTCTTAAGCTTGAATTCCACAACTGGCCCAGATAAAACCTCCAAGGCACTTGCTATAATGCTTACCCTACTATAAGACATGCAGTATGCTCAGACTGGCATTCTATGACATGACTAAGAAGTATTGGAGAGACCTCAGTGGAGAATTCTGTAATGCTTTCCTGTTATGTAAATACTGTCATCTTTTGCTTAGGTTTGTATTATTTTGTAATGTCAAAGACTGACTAGTTGAGAACTAACTTGTTGGCTCATGCCACTAAAAACTGTATCATAACCCACACAAGCAGCCAACTCCTGACATCACTTTTCATCGTACCATAGGTTCTCAAGTTGGATCCAGACCAAAGAAGAATGGTGGCAGACTCCAGACCTAAGACATAACACTGAGGAAAGCTGCAACACTACTTATTGCTCCAACATCACCGAGAGCTGTATTCATGTAATCTGACAGTCGCCAACGAAGGATTCTGCCACTTTATGGAAGACTGCTTGAAGCCACAAGCAGAAGATTCCATACTCCACTGCATTCCAGCCATTTAGGAATTCTGGGGGTCAGAGGAGACCACAGGCTGAAGGGCTTATGTTTCCATCTAGTCTTCTTTTTTCAATGAACTTCCTCGACCAAATAAGTGCTGGATCTGGTGCACCCCTTTTGACTCAAGCCCACATCTGAGTAGAAGTCCTAATGGGCAGGGTTAGCTGAGCCTGTGAGATAAACATACCCCAACACTCCTCTGCTATGTTTCCATATGAGACTCGTGTTGTTTCCTGAACTCCTCATTTCTTTCTTCTTTCTACCCAAATGGTCTGTGCCAGGGGTGGGGAACCCATGGCCTTGAGGCCATAAGTCTAGGTCCTCAAATGTGGTCCTTTGACTAAACTCAAATTCACAGAACAAATCCTCTTAATAAAAGCATTTGTTCTGTAAAACTTGGACTCAGTCAAAAGGCCTCACCCAAGGACCTAGAAGGCCATATGTGGCTTGGAGGCCACAGATTCCCCACCCCTCTCTGTGCTACAGTCTAACGATGCTGTCTCTAGTGGTTTTCACCCAACTGTTCTCCTTAATTGCTATGGCTCCTAGATTTCCTCACATGAATATGTCTTCTTAAAATACAATGCTCTCTTACTCCTCCTTTTTTGACCTGTTTTCCGTTTGAAGAAAAAAAAGAGGAAAGAAAGTATACCTTTCTATAACTATATCAGTAATAAGTATCATCCCACCAAGTCTAGGTAGTCTAGGTGATTCAGTGGGGAGAGCACTGGGTCTGGAGTCAGGAAGACTTGAGTTCAAATGTGGCCTCAGACACTTACTATCTGTGTGACCCTGGACGAGTCACGTAACCTCTGTTTATCTTAATCCAGTGAAGAAGGAAATGGCAAACCACTCCAGTATCTTTGCTAAGAAAACCCCATGGACAGTATGGACACACGGTCGTGAAGAGTCTGGGACAACAGAACAACATCAAGTCTTAATGATATCTATGTTGTTAAATTCTCCTCCTTACATTAGAGTCTAAGGTTCTCTTTGACTGTGACCCATACTTTGAGCATTTGTCAATAGACATTTGAGACCTTGGTGTTTAGGATCCAGAATATTAGATTTAATGGGTTAAGACTAGTCATAGGCTATTACGAGGGCATTTGTCAAAAGCCTAAAAGAAATTCTCAAAGGATTACATGACAATGTAAGGACTGTGTAAAACAGATAAAAATCAAGTTCAATTAAATCATAATTCATCAAGTATCTCACAGATCAGGGATGTTTAACCTTTTTTCTGTCCTGGACTTGGCAGTCTAGGGAAACCTATGGCTCCTCTCTGGAAAGGAGGAAGGAAGGAAAAAAGGAAGGAAGGAAGGAAGGGAGGAAGGAAGGAAGGAAGGGAGGAAAGAAAGAAGCAAGCATTTATTAAGCACCTACTATGCCACAAACACACAAAATGCTTTACAAATATTATCTCATTTGATCCTCTCAACAACACTGGGAAGGAACTATGATTATTCCCATTTTATTGTTGCACAAACTGAAGTAAATAGCATTTAAGTGATTTACCCAAAAACATACAACTAGTAAGTGTCTGAGGCTGGATTTGAACCTATTAAGTCTTTGCTCTATTCATTGCACCACCTAATTGTCTCTTCTCAGAGTAATGTTTTTTAAATATGTAAAAGGAAACCAATTCTATTGAAATACAGATATCAAAACATTAAAAGTTCCCAGTTCATGGGCTCCCTGAAATCTATCCATAGATACCAGGCTAAGAACCCTTGTAGGAAAGCATAACACTTCTAAGTGAGATATTCAGGAAGACAGCAAGTTCAGATGTGGCCTTATGGTGTTTATAGCCTTAGGTTAGTTGACTGAGCAAAATCCTGAATGAGGAACCAGAAAACTTTACTTTCACGGGTCCTCTAGCTGTTCTATAGATGTTCCCTTGCAGGAAGGTGCAGTCAGTCATTCACTTATCTATCTGTGGTAGCTAGATTGAGTGTATCAAAGTGGGGGATAAAGTAGTCAGGGAAAAAAGATGGAAGGGGAAGTCAGGAAGAATCCCTACACTGACTGTCCTTCCTTCACCTATTTGCTTGGCAGCTGTTGGAGCCAAAAGGGAGATAGGGATCTTAGGACTTAACTAATACCGAAAGCACCAGAGGAGGTAAGGCAGTTTGGCAGGGGCCCAGCTTAGGTCAGCAGAGAACTGGGAGGCAGACTCACCTTAACTGAAGGGTTATGGTCTTGCAGCTTGGGAGGTTTCAGAGCTCTGGAAGGAGGGTATGGAGGGAATCCAAGATGGTATAGCCAATTGTCAGGAATTTCTGAGGATATTAGATGTTGGAGGGCAAGAGGCAGCAGGCAGGGTCAGAGCCATGAAAGGACAAAACTGAGAACTGAGATATTCAGAAGGAAATCAGAATGACTAGATTGAAAACAAGTGATACCCGTCACTATCCTACCTGTCACCTTGCAAATATGCTGACATTATAAGTTAGAAGAAAGAGCCCCTCGTCAAGCCACTGGTCCTTTTTAAAATTTATTTCTAAAAATTTTGGATGCACCAAACATTCAATCATGACCTAAACCTAGGATTGATTCCTTATGGTTTGGGGATCATGTGTCAGGCTGGTCTGAGTATGATTCCCACAGGTGGAGCACAGAATTAATACAGGAACCGACACCAAAAAGAGATGCATACAATGAAAAATGGGAAAAAAAGAAAATCTGGACATTTTTATATCATCTTTTTATGTTCTGTTTTCATGAGAGACAATACACATTTGAAAGTACTCTCTTTATGATCCAACTGATTCTGACCAAACCATATCATGTGTGTCTCTAGGAAAAGTCATCAATATCAGACAAAAATTATTTTTAAAAAGAGGGTCCAGTCCAGTGTGAAATAAAATATAGGCAGAAAGATACCTGACTTAAATTTACAGTGTGAGCATTTACCCCCTTGGAAAACTCCAAATGCCAAAAATCAGGGCTTGATTTATTGTTGACTTAAGACTAGACTTAACGGGATGGCTAGGTGGCACAGTGAATAGAGCACTGGCCCCAGAATCAGGAGGACCTGAGTTCAAATCCGGCCTCAGACACTTAACACTTATTAGCCTTGTGACCTTGGGCAAGTCACTTAACCTCAATTGCCCTGCCTTCCACCTCTAAAAAGCAAAGCAAAACAAAACAAAACAAAAAGACTAGACTTAAGAAAGTGATGGTGAAAATGTTAATAATTCAGATTAAACCTTAGTGTGTTGGGGTGGCTAGGTGTCGAAGTGAGTAGATTGCCAGCCCTGGAGTCAGAAGGACCTGAGTTCGGATCTGGCCTCAGACACTTAACACACACAAACAAAAACCTGGCTGTGTGACCTTGGGCAAGTTACTTAACCCCAATTGCCCTCCAGAAAAAGAAAAACAAAAACAAAAACAAAAAGCAAAACTTTAGTGTGTCATTTGCACATTTTTTTGGTGGAGAGCAAGTCATTAGGTATTTATTAGTGTACCCTCCTTGAATTTAAGTCATCTGCCATTTCACCCTTTAAGCCAACAATTCCTTGAATCATTTTGGAGAAACCCTGTTGAAGATTTGAAGATTTCCTTAAAGTATTTTAATGTTATTGTTTAGTCATTTCTACTCTCCATGACCTCATTTAGGATTTTCTTGGAAGAAATAATGGAGTGGCTTGCCATTCTCTTCTCCAGCTCCTCTTACAGATGAGGAAACCGAGACAAATACAGTTAAGTGACTTGCCCGGGGTCACACAGCTAGTAAGTGTCTGAGTACAGATATTAACTCAGGAAGATGAGTCTTCCTGACTTCAGGCCTGCCCTAAAGTATCCTATAGTACACATTTAATTTTATAAATTTAAACAATTTTAATTTAACTTACCTTGAAAAGTCTTTGGTTTTCTCAGTCTCCCTTCAGATAGTCTAAGGCATTCTGTGGTGTCTCAAAACTAAGGCTGGGAATCACTCTTTGGATATATGTGGCCAGTGTCAGAGTATCAAGTGGCTGTGCATATAGTACTGAAATCTCTGCTGACCCAGGATCCGGGGGGGAAATATTTGTATGTCACACCCAGTCTTGCACACAAGAGGCAAAGCAAAACTTGCCAAGCCCAGATATCTCAGAACCCAGATACTCTGATATGATAAGGAGAAAAAAGATAGCTCTCTTCCTTCCCTCAGCTGAACCCCTTCACCACACCCCCTTCACCCCATCCCCTAGATATTATACTACGCCATGTGGATGTGCAAACTGGGTCTGTGAAATTAATTATACTGTGAGTGCCTGGTAACCGATGGATTGTAAATTGTACATTATTAAAACAGCATCAGAGCACTGACTGATCTATTATTCTTTGGGGAATGAATGAAGATAAGAGCTCTATGTGCTTTGGAGGTCTTCCTTGCCTCCATGTAGCAAGCTTGGAAAGGAAAATGTTACAATATTTGTTGTTGTTTTGTTTTTCTGCAAGTTGACGCAAGTAGAAAATTTTCTATTCTTTGCTGCAATTAAATTGCTGTGTGTACATACAGTGTGCGTATGTATGTAGGCTTTAGATCCAGCACTGTGCTGAGTTTCTAATGAGCACTTAGTAAGTGGTATTAGATTATGATTGCTGATGATTTGTACCCATGGATTCTATGTATTTATGTGTCAGTACAAACTGCAGTAGCCACTTAGGGTGATAGGCTGTATATGCCATAGCATGGCCTAGTCATATAGCAAACCATTTTATTAAAGGATGTCTCTGTTGTAGTTCAGAAAATAATAATAGCTAGTGTTCATATAGGGCTTTCAGATTTACAACATGCTTTATAAGTATTATCTCATCCACACAACAACTTTAGGAGATAAGTGCTATTATTTCCCCTGTTTTTAGAAGATGAAACTGAGGCAGTTAGAGATTAAGTGACTGATCCAATACAACTAATAAATGTCAGAGGCCCAACTGAACCTCAGCTCTTCCTCACTCCATATGTTTACTAGCTGTGACCTTGGGCAAGTCACTTAACCTTTGCCTAGGAGGCAGCTAGATGGATCAGTGGATAGAGCACTGAGCCTGGAGTCGGGAAGTTGTTATTTGGTTATTTTAGTCTTGTCCAACTTTTTGTGGCCCCATTTGGGGTTTTCTTGGCAAAGATACTGGAATGGTTTGTCATTTCCTTCTCCACCTCATTTTACAGATGAGGAAATTGAGGTAAATGTTGTTAAGTGACTTGTCCTAGGTCACACAGCTAGCAAGTGGCTGAAGCTGGTTTAAATATCAAGTCTTCCTGACTCCAGCTCAGCACTCTATCCACTGTGCCAGCTAGCTGCCCAGAGTCAGGAAGACCTGGATTCAAATTTGGCCTTAGACACTTATTAGCTGGTGACCCAGGACAGGTCACTTAACCTCTGTTTGCCTGTATCCACTGGAGAAGGAAATGGCAAACTACTCCAGCGTCTTTGCCAAGAAAACCCCCTGGACAGTATTGGTGTGCTGTGGGTCACAGGGTCACGAAGAGTCAAATATGACTAAATGACAACAACCGCACTCTAGGTTAAGTGCTCTATTCGTTGGGATATCTAATATCCGTTGGGACTGTGTGGCAGTATGCAAGGAGCACTGGCTCTGGGATCAGTGAACTTGGACTTGAACCCTTCCTCTGGTGATTATTTTCTGTGTAGCCTTGGTCAAAGCTCTTAACTGTTCTGAAACTCAGTTTCAAACTGTATAAAATGAAGGGGCTAAAGTAGGTGACCTGGGAGGGCCCCTTCTGCATTAGGTCTGTGATCCTATGAGTCAGAGTAAACAACAGGGAGCTTAAAAATGATACTGAGTCTCTGTGTGTATGTACATATGCACATATATGTAAATGAATGTCTGTGGTGACAGACAAAATGGTGGAAGGTTATAGATATTATACTTATTCCTTTTATTTTATTTTATTTTTATTGCTTTTTGTAGGGAGAAGGCAGGGCAATCGGGGTTAAGTGACTTGCCTAAGGTCTCATGGCTAGTAAGTGTTAAGTATCTGAGGTCTCGGATTTGAACTTAGGTCCTCCTGACTCCAGGACCGGTGCTCTATTCACTGTGCCACCTAGCCACCCCTGTTTATTCCTTTTAGACCTAGTAGCATGGTAATGGGGAGGTTGTTTCTATGTCTCTCTTTTACTGAGTAGAAAGAAGGTCCTAGTGGCTTCCTACCCACCATGACGACGTCCACCCAGATTGCCTCCTATATTGTTCAGCAAAGCCACAGGAACCTTATCACCAATTGACATTACTACATGAGCCTTCTAAGGAGAGCTTTTCACCTGAACAAGGAAGAAAATAGGCAGGTTTTTGTCTCTAGCTAGGGCTTAACTTTCTAACAGTGCTATTAAGGAACAGAATTTGCAGTCTTGTGGTAAAGGAAAGCTCTCTGTGTTCAATCTAAAAGACAGTTTGCCAAGAATACTTTTGAGGGAATATGTATATTAGGTAGGAGGTCTGTTTTAATTCTAAGATTCATTAGCCTATGAAATATGGGACCTACTTACCCCTTGTTCTCAGTACCATATGGGCACCTCAGGATTGACTTACGAAGCCAATCAGGTATTTGTCTGAATCTTACACACTTTTAGAGCGAGGAAGGGAGGAAATTCGTAATAGCTGTCCACCAATTCAAGATCAACCTCCTGGGGAAAGTGTCTTTGGAATTTGCCGGCTTCCTATTCTTATGTTTCTTCTTCCTAGGAAGACAGAAGTTTTGGTGTTATCAATATGGGTAAAGGAAATCAAAAGGGAATCTGAGAGATGGAATCTCTCTCCCCCTCCTGGGAACAGAAATGGGTAACCACTTTTTCTTTGCCATAGGCAAGGGCAGGTTAATTCACACCAAACTTCTTAGGAAAAAAAAATTTCTTTTAGCCTTACCTGAATGAACTAGAGTTAGGAATAGTGGGAGATAAGAGAAAGTAAAGGAAGATATGAAAGAAAGATTGGGGTGGAAAGATGGCCTCCTGCCATGATATAATTGATATGAAGATATTTTAATCCTTTTATGTTTCAAGTCTCACCTCTGAATCATACTGGCTTGATGACCCAAAGTAAATGGCATTCTTTTAGTTCCTCAGGCAACTTTCTAGAGTAGGAGTTGTAATGTAGGTGCTTTCCTTCATTAGTAGAAGTTTCCTCACTTGGAGTTCTCTATGTCAATGAAATCCCAGCAATATAAAAACAGAAAACAAAAACAACCAACTAAAACATATTCCTTTATATTTTGATGAAAGAATTTGGGAGGGAGAAGAGAAGAAAGATGCTTTTTTAATTCCACAAGAGTATTTCCCAATTGTTCTAGACTTATATTTATTCTCTGGGTTCCACATCATTACTTTATCACCTTTCCTCAATCAAAAGAATGAAAGGAGTTTCAGGATATTGAAAAGGGGAGCACAATTTGCCCTTTATATGACATTTAAAAAAATAACCACATACTTCCCTAAAGTTATGGTCCATCATAGGTTAAAGTCAGGTAGACAGGAGGAGAGGAGACCTAGGGTTGGAATAACATACTATTAGGATAAGAAATAGGTAGGATTGTGGTATTTGATGGACCACACTGAGGAACAGGTACCAGATACGAAGAGAAGAAGGATCTGTGGCTATGGGGTTGACTGAGTCATGGAAGCAAAGTTGTGTTAGTGAAGGTGATGGTCAACCTTGAAGATCTCTGCTGGGTTTCCTGACTCCCTCACTGAACCTATTCATTCCATGAAACAAGTGGGGAAAATCTTTGGAACTTGTTCAGACCTTTTTCTTGACTTAGCTTCCAAATCACCAGTATTGGGCTTGGATATAATGGAAAAACACCTTGTGTTGATTAATTAGGGTAAGACAAAGAAAAGAAACTGTTATGAGCGTCTTTGCAGGCTATTTGATGCTTTGGGTTTCATTATGTTGTTATTATTATTATAAAGAAGTAGAAGGCCTCCACTATAGAAAAGCATCCTTAAGGACAAAGTAAAGGAATTCTAGAGCAGAACACAACAGCCCTTGCCAAGGTTCCTAGAAAATGGAGCCAGAAGAACCTAATCTCAATCTTCCAGTCTCCTTCAGGCAACGTCACATGTGTGAGTGCAGTATGCCCCAAAATTCAAAAGAGGGCAGCAAATAACTTGTACTGCTTGTAAGAAGGGAAAAATCCGAGTAACCTGAAGAATGTCAGAAGGGAAATGTGAAAGTACACATCATGACCAAGAGATTAGGCTAAATGTACTAGGGATTTGGGTCTCTAGGACTGTGTGTTTACATGTAAAGCCAGTATTTAATTGAGTAGTGATGCCACCAAATGTGGCAGCGTTGAGGGGATGCCTGCATCCCTATGTGACTAATTGGTATTGTAGAAATGCTTTGGAAGTAACGCATACCTCAGGGAGTGGAATAAAAAACTCAGTGACTGATAAATGGTATCCAAAATAGGCAGGGCTACTGGTAACCTGAGGCTAGGACCTGACTGCCCTCTGAGGGCTTTTGTCCTGGGTTTGCTTCTGCTTTTCTTACTGTGAACAGTGAGCTGCTTGTCCCTGGGACAGCCCCAGGCTCAGGGGCTGCAGACCTGCTGTCCATACAGCACAGACTGAGCTGAGTTCCACAGTGCCTAAGACTTAAGCAGGAAGGGAATCCTGCTTTCCAAGGGACTTCACTGAAGTTTTTGTAGCCCGAAGGAGGGAAATCTTTGGATTACTCAGTCATATAGGTATTACGGCTCCTTGAATGAATGCTGCCTATAGGATAAGGGTTCTTGACCTTTGTTTGTGTCATGGACCCCTCTGGCAGTCTGGTGAAGCCTACGGATCTCTTCTCACAATCATGCTTTTAAATACATAAAGTGAAAAACATATGATTACAAAGAAACCAATAATAACAATGATAACAATAGTAATCGTAATGTTTATATAGCATTTGAAAGTTTGCAAAGTACTTTCCATATATTATCTCATTCCATCTTTACAATAACACTGGGAGGCAGGTGCTATTGCTACCCCCTTTTTACAGATGAGGAAAATGGGGTGCAGAAAGCTGAAGTGACTTGTGCACCAGAGTCTAGTGTCTAAGACCACATTTCAACTCAGGTTCTCCCGACTCCAGGTCCAGAATTCTATCCACTGTGCCACTTAGCTACAAGAATATTTTTCCTATCCAAGTTCAAAGATGCCCTGAAATTTATCCACAGATTCCAGTCAAAGAATTCCAGTTTTAAGAGGGTCAGAGAATGGCCCTGTTTCATCTATAACATGGATATGAGGCATAGGACTCAAAGACAGCTTTGTGGAGAAGCCCTGCACATGTGGGAAAGGGAGAAGACAGAACAGTGAAAACCTTAATGTGTTATTTTGAAAATAATATATGTAACATCTGGTGAAATATCTGGTCAAAAAGTTAAATGCTTTTTCACAGTTTATAATATTCTTCCTACTTAAGTAGCTCTTAGATAAACATCACTAGCATGCTTCCTTCTAAAAATCAGTCAATCATTTAATCAAGTAGCATTTATTAAGCATTTGCTAGATGCCAGGCACCACTCTTAGCACTGGGGATACAAATACACACATACACACACACACACACACACACACACACACACAAAGAATTGGTCAGGAGTTTACATTCTAAGAACATGCAATGTCTATGAGAGACACTTCTTGCCTTATCAAAAGCCAAATCTCTTATTTTACTTTGAACAACAAGAAGGTATCTGAAAATAATTGAAAATATGAGTCTCAGTTTCCTCATCTATAAAATGAGGGGGTTGGGCTGGCCTGGGTGAGCTCTAAAATAACTCCTGACTTCAAAACATTAGCAGTCTATGGCTCTGTTTTTGTGCTCCATCAACAAGTTAGCCCACTGCACTTAAAATGTTAAACAAACTCCATTAGGACATAGAAAACATCAATTATCTTTTTTTTCCACCTCTGCCTAGAAAGTAACAGATGCTCTATTGTCTAGGTACACACCTGATGCTAGAGAAAGGGTTTCTGAGAAACCTGCCCTAAAATCTTATACTGATTTAATATTAAACAGTTACTACAAGGAAGAGGAAATCAGTCCCTTTATAGCTGTTGGTCAAGGTAGATTCTTTTCATACGTAGAATAATTAAAAAAAAAAGCTAGAATTGGTAACAGGTTCAAAGCTTATATTTCATTGTATTTACTATCAGATTCAGAAAATAGCTTAGCCTGCTTTCTTATACCCCCACATTGGATCCAGAGTGGGTCAGTAGATTTTTAGGGGTTTTCCAGTAACCTGTGGTAGTATCATTAATGTAGAGCTGGAGGGGAACCTTAGAGGCCATCTAGTCCAACACCTTCACTTTACAGATGAGGAAACTGAGACTCATGGAGGCTAAATGATTTGCCCAAGGTAGCACAAGTAATATGTATCAGAGGCAAGAAGTAGTTTTGTTAACTCTAGAGCAGGTCATCATGTCCCTGTGCCATGTTCCTTTGCACAGATAACACTTGTAGCCTTCTTCCAAAGATCTCTTCCCCAGGAATTCACCCTCTTAAATAGATACATCCAACCAGGAGAGACTTTCCCAATGAGGAATAGTCCAGCTCCTGAAGTCTGGCATGCAGCTTTTGCACCTTCTGGCCTTTGATCCTCTCAACAATGATACCAGCACATAAATCATAAATTCAGAAAGGGAGACTGTGTTTATGAGAATTTTTTTGAGATGGAAATGACCTGCAGCAAAATAGACATGCATAAGCTAAAAGGCCACAGATATTTAAGATTTTTGAGAATAAGTATTAAATTCAATTCAGATGCTAACTGATCCTCAGAATAGAATGTGGCAAATTTATATTGGGCTGGTGATATACCTTACTCATCATAGTATTCCCAACTGGCATTCCTAGAAAACTTGAGACAGTTCCAGTGAGGACACTTATACACACACACACACACACACACACACACACACACACACACACACACAAAAGTTTGAAAAAATCATGTAATCTTTCCAGGTCTCAGTTTTACTATCCATAGTATAAGTGAGTTGCAACTCTGAAATGCTATGATTTTTTAATCAGCTGCTGACATGGTATACTCCAAAATATTGGGTTTTTTTTCTAGTTATCTGAGAGGTAGTATAGCATATCATAGAAAGAGCTGGCATCAAAATTAAGCAGTCCTGGGTTCACGTATTACCTCTGATACATATTGGCCAGTGTGGCCTTTCCTATGGCCCAGACAACATTCTAAGACCTAAAATGCATGGTTGCCTGTCTGCATTGGTAGACAGGGCTTCCTCATATTTGCTAATGAAATCCCAGACCCAGACCTAAAAAATGTGTAATTACCTGTTCAGAATTTCCTTAAGTTTAAACTGGAGGGGTGAAGATATGGGTATCAGTACTTATGGGGAGTCTAGAGCTTAGAGGAACTTCAGATTACATCTGGTTCAACTCTCATTTTAGAAGACACTGATTTCTAGGAAAGTAGAGATTTGCCTAAGATCACACAGGTAGTAAGAACAGAGAGAGAATTTTAACCCAGTCCTCTCATTTGCTAGCCAGTGTTCTTCCTGCTGTACCATACTGTCCCAGATGTATCATGAAGCATGAACATTCACAGCAACACTATGTGGAGACTTAAAAAAATGATCAAATTTACTCAGCAATAACATGTATGGAGACAGAAATGCCTACTACTGTTCTATTGAATCATCTCTAAAATGCGAACTGTTTTTATGCTTACTTAAATACTTTAAAAGACCAGCAATTTCATCCATTACCACCTTTATCTCTGCACAAGACTGCAAAACTCCCTCCCTTTCCCAAAATCTGTGTCAGTAAATAGATTTAACAATTGCTCTAGCTAATGAATGAATGGATGGATGGATGGATGGATGGATGGATGGATGGATGGATAAATGAATGAATGGATGGATGAATGAATAAATGAATGAAAACAGAAAAATTTACCTGGTGGCCAATATTCCAGTAAGGAACCTCTCTGAACCTTGCTGGGCTGGTTATAGGATCACAAATTTGCTGGAAGCAAATTTTAAATATAAATCAGGAGCCATCTGGTATATCCTTCCACTCATTTTATATTTGGAACAACTGAAGACCAGGGAGCTTAAATGACCAGGGTTATATAGGTATTAAGTGGCAGAAATAGGGTTCTGAGAACAGAATTTTGCAGTCTGGTAAGAATTATAGCTTGTGCCCAGCTACTACACTCTCCTAAGACCCAGGTTCAACTCTATGCCAAGATGTAACACCAAAGTAGGATTCTGATCCAAACCTCTGTTTCATCACTGCTATGGCCTTTTGGCAAGAGATAAAATAGGGGTGTCAGTGCAGTGAGGGAATAGTGGAAATTGTATTGGGAGAGAAGAGGCATTTTAATTTCAACTTTTTCATTAACTGACTTTGATGCTTTGAACAAGTGAATTATCCTCTCTGGTTCCTCACGTAAAAAATATGGGAGGTGGACTAGAGAAGGTGTAATGTTCCTTCCCACTTTACAATCACAAGCCTAGATCTTGAAGGGACCACAAGTGTCATCTACTACAACTCATTCATTTTTACCATTGAGGATATTACGACCCAGTGAGGTTATTCAACTTGCTGAGGTAACATCAATGATAAGCGTGGAAGATGAAATTTGAACCTGGGCCTTTTGACTCTTTTGACTTAGGAGCCAGTATTCCTTATATTATCACCCTTTGAAAAGCCTGTGTTGTTGAAAAACAAAACAAACAAACAAACGTATGCTGGCTTTGCTGAGTTTGCTATCTCTACCTCCTTGAAATTACCTTCGTGCCCTTTAAAACTTTTACATATACTCAGCCTACTTGAAAACAAAAAGAACACCCTTGCCCTTTTCTCCTTCTGTCTCTCTGAAAATTATAGGTGGGAAATGACAGGTAAGGTTTTTTTTTGGGGGGGGTGTAGCAGGGAGTTCTATGTCTGTTGAGTTTTAGGCAGCTAAAAGGCATTTTTCTGCAGGTGTTACGTAGAGAGCACCTCCTTTAGATACAAACCTACTAAACAAAATCATGGGATGGATTGTAGGACCTGAGTAGCAGATGAGGAAATGGAAGGGGCACTTTCTTTAAGAGATGATGAGAAGATGGGTTTGCACATAAAAAAAATGAGGAGAGTGCTTTTTTGTGAAAAAATTCTTCACCTTCCAAAAGGATTCACAGTCAAATTCTTTTAGTGAGCCCTGCCTCCCTCTAGTGCATTTAAGATGATTTGATTTCCCCAAATTCGATTTCTTTACAATATGGACCACGAACAAATCCTTATTACCTAAAATGAGGTACATCTGCACCAGTGTCTCACTTTCATAGCTGGTCCATTGACAGTTGACAGCTGTTAATCAGGCCTGACTTGTTCAGTCACTCCCTAATCCCAAAGCATACACAAAAGTTGGGACAAGAGCCCAGGCTGACAAACCATTTTCGCTTTCGACATCAGGCACAGCAGAAACTGTCCCTGGCTACAGCTTAAGATGCTTGTTGAGTTTTTTCTTTTTTACAGGTGAATCCAAAAACCCTTCCCTTTGGGGCACTACTGCTTAGGCTAGGCTGGTCCATCCATGTCTCTTTTTGGGTAACATGGAGGCATAATTATAAGGAACTAGTGATGATCTTGAGGAGTGTTATGTATCTTTGCTGAACTATAAACTCTCCTCGGATAATCAGGATAATTGTTTAGAAAATAAATAATGTTTAGGAAACTTCTTTTTCTCTATTTTTTGAGGTTTATATCTTAGAAAAAGAGTAAACTAACATCATTTGTGTTTTCAGTAAAGCAAGACATGTTATTCTTGCTTTAGGACTCAAGAGATAACCAAAGTTAGTGAGGTCTCATTCTGACTTCTAGAGAAGTCTATCCCACTTTCCCCATTTTAAAGTATCTCCCATCTCTTTAGAAACTGGTATCACCAAGCTTCCTTCTGCTCTCCCTAGCTAGGAAGATACTCTTACTACTGCCTTCCCGCTGACATCATGTTAATTCTTTCTCCTTGTGTAATAAGAGCTTTTGGTGGGTTGACATTGAAACCAAGCAGCAGCAGAAGCCAGCTGTGTGTCTGGACTCCCTTTGTAACCACAGATATTTGGGAATACAATTGTGGAGTAACAATTAGCTTGAAAACCCTCTTAAAGTAGGATTTGACCCCTGCTCTTTTTTCCCCTTTGCTATTCGACCTCTTTATTATTTACTTAAGATTTGGAAATGGCTTGCTTCTGGGAGGAAAATAAAACTTTGATGTAACTCCCAAAGTAAAATATTGTGTGAGGTAAGACATTTAAGCATAAAACAAAATAAAAGCCTCCTTCAAAAGTGGAAGGGGATAAATACTTTCAAATATCTGTACTGAACATTCTACTACCCAGAGTGGGGACTTGGGTTGTAGACCTATTTTTAGCTGCATGACCTTGAGAAAATCACTTGATCTCTCTGGGTCCCAATTTGCTCAACTGTGGAGATGTTAAAATAGATGATCTTTAAGGTCCTTTCCAGTTCAAACATTTTATCATTCTGCTTGTAAAGCCATAGGTGTTCTGAGATGCTTGTTTGAGGGAAAATAAAATATAATTTATTTTAAATTGTCTAAAAAAAAGATATATAACATTAGGCCCACTTTAAGGTTTGCAAATCAGTTTACATATGTTATCTCATTTGGTCCTCAAAACAACCTAGAGAGAGAGAGAGAGAGAGAGAGAGAGAGAGAGAAAGAGAGAGAGAGAGAGAGAGAGAGAGAGAGATCGAGAGAGAGAAAGAGAGAGAGAGAGAGAGAGAAACTATTATCCCCATTTTATAGATGAGGAAATTGAGCCTAGGAAATGTAAGTGATTTGCCTAGGGTCACATAGGTAGTAAGTATCTGGGGCTGGGTTTGAACTCTGGCCTTCTTGAGTCCAAGTCCAGCATTCTAATGTTTAACTCTTATTCATCAGAAAACAAAACAAACAGAAAGCTCTAATGATCCTTTTTTTTTCTTTAGTAGTACATAATGAAAATTTTAATTCATAATGGTGACTATGAGATCCTAAAAAGGCTTCTGAATTACTCGGTTAATTGTTATGGGTAGCCTGGTTTTCAGAGAAGCAGTCCACAGTGGTGGGAAGTATACCAGAATTGTGGTCATTAATAGTTAGAATTGAAATCCTCCCTTTCCCAGTCCCTGATATTGACTAGCTCTGAGATGGTGGGCAAGTGACTTAGGCTTTCAGAATCTCTCGATTTGTTTGGCTACTGTATAAAATAGGGCAGCTGTGAGGATCAATTAAGATAATTTATGCAAGAAACTTTGTTAAGTGTTAAAGTGCTATGTAAATGAGAGCTCTTACAGAGTTTCAGTTTGTATTATTCTGTTCTTTAAAATTTGGTAAACTATGTATGTCACTTATGGAAATTTCCAAGAAATCTGAATCATCAATTAATGACAACAACACATTTCCCAACCATTATGAACCAGTGAAAGTTAATTATATATGACTTTTTAAAATGAATCCCAAATAGACAAATATTATGGTGTTTTGTCATTTTAAATTTTAGTGTGACATTAGATTTGTGCAAAGATGCATCTAAAACCACAGAATTTTAGAGCAAGAAACTTCTTTTAGAGATCATCTAGCCTAATTTCCTTATTTCACACATGAGAGTGGCAAAGATAGAATTAAATGCCTAGATTTCTTGACTCCTAAGCCAGTTCTTTTCTACTTCTTCATGCTATTCATAAAACTTACATGAGATATTACTGTACTTTAAAAATGTTGATAGTGACTGTGTTGGACATGATAGAGAAATAAACTCATTGGTAATATGCCATTGACATTCTTGTCTATATTAAGAAAGTGAAGGAAGGATATGACCAATTAACAGATTGGTTCTATAAGTCAAGATTATCATTATGGTGATAGACCACATGGATATTAGACCACATTATTAGACCATATTAACAAGATTTGTTTGCCTTAGATTATTAGGATAATGATTTCAAATATCCATTCCATTTGGTCTGTGTAGACATAGGCCATGAATTAGCATTTCCCTTTGCTCCTGAACCAATTTAGAGCACAACTGGCAGGTTTTGATTAAGAATGTCGGCCTCCATCCCCAAGTGGTAATTTTCTTTGTAGCTGAGAGATTGTCCTTCATTCCGTGTGTAGGAAAGTCAGAGAAATCTCTATGGTAATGCCTTTTTTTTCCTGCTAGAACAATTGAAAATAAATTATATTTGATTTACCTTCTGACAGACATCACAGAATACCTGTGGTTTTGCAAGGAGATGCGTATAATTGTACAACTGGAAGTGACTTCTCACTGGCCTAGGGTCTCAAAGCTATGAAGCTGTAAGCATTGAATAATAATACAATCTATGAGTGGTGTATCTCTTCCTTCCACTGACGGTTACTTTCCTCCTACTAACCTTCTTAATGACAGCAGTCAATAAGGAAAGAATTGATGAGTGTCAGTGCTGGATTAGTG
This sequence comes from Gymnobelideus leadbeateri, assembly GCA_011680675.1. Taxonomy (NCBI): domain Eukaryota; kingdom Metazoa; phylum Chordata; class Mammalia; order Diprotodontia; family Petauridae; genus Gymnobelideus; species Gymnobelideus leadbeateri. The sequence goes on along the minus strand of WOXC01011095.1, from coordinate 730,404 downwards.
TTCAGTGCATTAGCCCAAGTGTTGGGAAACCTCATGCTAGCTACATGACCTTGGGGAAATCATTTCCTCTTCTTGGGTCTCAGTTTCCTCATCCATAAAACGAAGAACTTCAGTTGATCTAAATGTTTTAAAAGATCCGTTGATATAAATGCTTTCTATGTCTAAACCTCCATAATTCTCCGTTGAAGCCTGCTTTTAAAAATATACTTGCTGATAGACTCATGACCTAAGAAAAAGGTTATATGCTGATAGGAGACAGACTCTTTAATGAGAGAGTATGATGTAGTGGATCCAGAAACAAGACTTGGAGGCAAGAGTTTGAATCCCAACTTTGACACTTAAGCTATAGTGAGACAATAGATGAGGTTTTTTTAAATCTCTATGAATTTTAGTTTATTTGTGAAATAGGAATGACAGCAACAATAATAATAATATGTGTACTACCTACTTTGTATTTAGTAAAGTGCTGTATAATTTTGAGTTACAAATAATAAGATCAAGTAAAATCAGTACATTAGTTCTATCGGCCTCATTTGTATCTGAGTTACTACCTTTCTGCCAAGAGATGCAAGACATACTTCCCTAATCATCTTCTAAAGTCTCTAAGGCTATTTTTCATCTGCTATGTACTTTTTTTGTATGCTCAGATTTATATGTGCTCCCTCCCTCATTAGAATGTAAGCTCCCAGAGGGAAGAGACTGTTTCTGCCTTTCCTTTGTATCCCTAGTGCTTAGCACAGGACCTGTCGTTTGGTAAATGCTTATTGATTGGCAGATTGAGTTGTATACAATCTTTTTAAAGATTGCATGATATATGAATGGATTCAGGTCTTGGTTCTACTGCTTTCTGTGTTACTTTGTAGAAAAGACAGTTCATATATACTAATGCTCTATTGGTAGAGCTATGACTTGGTACAACAATTCAGGAAAACAATTTGGAACAATTCTAGAAATGTTACTAAACGGAATATGCCACTAGGTCTAGTGATGTCACCACAACTGGGCATGCATCCCTAAGGAATTCAAGGTACAACAAAAGGTCCCATATATAAATACACATATAAATTATTGCAGCACCATTTTTAGTGGCAAAAAATTGAAAACCAAGTGGTCATCTATCTCTTGGGAATGACTGAAGAAATTGTGAAATATAGATATAATTGATATGATGGGTATAATAAATTATATAATTGATATAATTGAATACAATAAGAAATGATTATGAAGAATTCAGAGAAACTTGGGAAGACTTGTGTGAACTAATGCAGAATCAAGAACATAATTTAATGTTTAACATGCTTGCACATATATAACCTATATCAATTGCTTGCCACTTTGGGGAGGGCAGAAAGGAAGGAGGGAGGGAGAAAAATTTGGAATTCAAAACCTTATAAAATGAATATTGAAAACTATCTTTACATTTAATTGGGAAGAAAACACTATTTACAATTTTTAAAATAGGAATGTAAAAAAGACAATAATTTATATAATAACCACAAGGAAAACAACATAATATTCATTAGAAACTGATCTATGCAGTGACCAATCTTGACTTCAGAAACCTAGTATTGAAATATTCTTTTTTCCTGCCACCAGAGAAGTGGTAAACTATAGGAACAGAATGAGGCATAAGTGATCATACATGACCGGTGGATTGGTCTGTTTTGCTTAACTACACTCCTTTGTTATAAAGGAGTAGGAGTGGGGGGGTGGCAGTGAGGGAGTTATTGGGAAATGACATCATCAATAAACCATTTCTTTATTAAAATAAAAACCCAGGCATTACAAGGATCAAAAGAAGAAATATATATAAAGCACTTTGTAATCATAAAGTACCATATAAATGTAAATAGTTTTTCTACAAGATATCCTAGCAGGTTAAAAATAATTCAGTATTGTTTTATGGTTGCAAATTTAAACCCCACTTCCATTTGTGAAATATGGAAAAATTCAAATGAAAAGGAAATATAATAGAAAATAATAAATAGAAAATAGGGAATATAGAAAGGAATATCCTGGTCTCAATCCAGAAGATTGAGTCCTTCTGACACAGGTTAGCTGAGAGACCCTGGACATGTCACTTAACCTAGTGTTCTTAACAAGTAAAAAGTCATACAATATGATTGGAGAGGTTCTTTTATAGTTCCATGCACTGATGATATTATAGGTCCAGTTTATTTTTTTTTAGATTTTTTAAAAAATTACTTTTTTTTCCAAACAAAATAATAAAGTATCCCTAGAGAATGCAAAAAGAAGGATAATTGTAAAGGTGAATTTTCCTTGTCAGTGGCTTTTCAATTTGTCACTTCACAATTAACTATAACTTGGGTGGTGCCCCAAGTAGGCACTACTGAAGCGAACTTTCCCTCATTTGTGTCCAAAGAATCACCAAAAGTTATTCATTATTGTCATTCTATAAACAGCATGTGAGGCTAGACATAGAAAATGTCAGGGAATTATTAATTTAGAGCGGAAAAAGATGTAAAGTCCAACCCCTTCATTTTATAAATGCAAAAGGGTGTTGGCAGTGGTTCAGCAGAGAGTTACTTGCCCAAGGTTATCTAGAGAGTAAATGAAGGAGGTTGGATTTGATCCCAGGCCTTTTGACTCCAAATTCAACAATCCATTATACCATGTAACTCTGGGGTAAAGACTGATCAAAAACTGAATGTGGACCCAGTGTGAGTATATGGACTTTGGAGAATATAAATTCAGAGCCTTGTCCTCTGGGCTCATCTACACCTTCACTTGAGCAAATCAGTAACTCTCTCCAACAGGAGAAAGTCCCTCTGCACTTTTACCTGTGGCAGTTGGAGAGAACCAAACTCAAAGAGTGGGTATGAAATATTCTTGAAGACACAGCATAAATACTAAGTAGAAGCTTCTAAATTCTTAATTTTCAACAACATAAACCTCTTTATGGTTTGCATTATCCCTAAGTCTCACAGTATTACTGGAAGGTGGGATTTTCCATTTTATGAATCAGAAAACAGAGACTTTCAGAGTAATGATTTGCCCTCTGCTGAGAAGGAACACTTCAACTAGGTTGGGATTGAACTTGTCTTTTCTCCAAATGTAGTCAGTCAAAAGGCATTTGTTAAATAGGCTTTCTATTACACCTCACTTCTGCAAGTGTTTTATTTATGTCTACATTTCCCTTGGAATCTTCGAGGATCTATATAGGAACTCTAAATTTCTTTGCTTAATGCTCTTCTAGTGGATTGTGAAGTCACAGTAGCCTTCAGTGTATGACAATCATCTCCCTCTGTTTACATGAGTTTGAAGATCAGGTTATAAGTTTAAAATGAAGTTTCAGGGACTGGCTAACATGGTTGGAGGAATTAATTAATTACCTAATGACCAATTTCCTCTCAGATAACATAACTGTCACAGGGACTATTGGCAAGAAGAATGTATCTGTGTGATCCCATAAAACACTGAAACATTAGCAAGACTGGTAAGAAAAATTAGGGGGAAATGTGTTATGGGAGATAGGGTGATATGGAAGTTCAGTATTCAGTTTTATTTGGTGTCAAATTCCTTTCTTTTTCTTTTTCTTTTTGGAGGGCAATTGGGGTTAAGGGACTTGCCCAAAGTCACAGGCTAGTAAGTGTGTTAAGTACCTGAGGCCAGATTTGAACTCAGGTCCTCATGACTCCAGGGCTGGTGCTCTATTCACTGCCCCACCTAGCCGTCCCTCAAATTCCTTCTGATAAAAGGTTATTTCTTCTCTCCCTAGTCTCATGAGATTCATCTTTTATTAAAAAAAAAACTTAGCAAAATACTTAGTTTGCTATATTCATTAAATTCACACTATAACTTATTAGAGAAATAAATTTGAAGAAAAATTCTAAATATGGTAAGAAGCCTTAATAGCTTCCAAGGACCTATTGATAGTTTTAATATGTATGTTTAAAATGGCTGAAACATGATTTACATGATATACAATGAGAGGAAGAGGTATTACATCTTTAAATAAATGGTGAGCATATACTACAATTTAGTATCTTATTTTATCAAAGACTTAGCCCATTAGAGTCCACTTCCGTGCAAATTTTTGGGAAATTCTTTTGGATATGGTATTTTTATGTTAAATAATCCAGATGCAAGAAAATCAAGGTGAAAAATGTGTTGAGGATATTTATATTTTGATTTCTAAGATTAAAATTCAGGGGCTCTATGTTTACTTTCTAGCTAAGAAATGTAAAGTGTGAACAAGGTCTGTTGTTCTTGCTACTTGGAATGTTGGGTTTACACTTTTCATTGACACAGAAGGGATTTTCACATTAACTTCAATTTGCACGGACCCCTCCACATGTTCCCTTGTGTGAACACACCATGGAGACCTTTGAATGCTATAGAACTACTTCATCAGCCTCCATTTCTGAATTACTTAGCTTTAGTAGGTATAGAAGAAGTAAGCAACAGCGTTTGGATCTGAAAGTTTGTTCTGTTGAGATTTTGCACACAGATGATGCTATTTAGGACAAGGACAGGCCAAAGATTTTTGTAAGTGACTGTGCATACTTAATTCAGGAAGTATTGGAAAACAAAATATATTTAAACAATTCAATGAAAAATTTAGACTACTTTCAATTAGCTATATATGACTGATCTTTACTCCATTTTTTAATTAAGGAAATGTACTAGGTTCTTCTTTGCAAAGCTTTCCAAAAGCACCTTTTCCGTATTGATTGCTGCAAGAATGAGGTATAGTCATCACTCAAATTAACATCCAAATACTGCTTATACCATGATTCTTTTGAGCAGCATTAAGATTTTCATAAAATACCTTAAGTTTTAATATCTAGGTGGTGAGAGGAATAATTCTTGTATGCGTGGGTTGAGACTTAAACTGCTTGTAAATGAGGGAAGATATATTATTAAACATTTATACAGTAGTGCAAGAATTCATATCCCCTTGTGGAGGAGGCTAAACAGGAGGGCTTTCTCCCAGAGGTTGCTCTGGAGGGCATATTGCTGGGTCCAGTAGAGCCAAGAGTGCAGAATTAGATTAGTTGGCCTAATCAAAGTATGGAAGACAGCACTGTAAAGGTATTTATATCTGTATGATATTAGAAATGTTTCTTTTGGTGTTTTGTGATCTCTAAGCCTTACAGAGCTACTGAAATTATAGCTTTTATGGTTACTGTTATTTACTTGGATTTTTATAGCCAAGTTTCCTATCCATCACAGTCCAGAAATTTTACTTGAGGGCCCATGACCCACTAAGCAGACGAGAAAGGGAAAATATTTAGATTTTCAACCAGGATTTCAGTTCCTTGAGAGCAGGGGACCATGTCTTGATAACATATGAATCATCCACTCACAGTAACTAGTATGGCATCTTGCACGTAGTAGGCACTCAACAAAGTTTTGAATTAAATTTGAATAACATTTTATAAAATAGTGCTACATTTTCCCTCACATAATAGAAGACATTGTAATTAATTGAAGTAATCAATCAAATTAACTCCTGGATTATGAAAAACCAAGTAACTCAGTATAAGTCAAGTAAAAACAAATAAGCAAAATAATGTCTACCCAGGGACAATTTGTGGTTATAGAAGGCACCTGAACCTTGAGATTTTGAGGGACAAAATTATGAAAAAAGATTTAGCAATGCAGTTAAAGCTTGACAGTTGAAGCCAAACTTACAAAAGTCCTAAGTATTTATGCTTTCTAAAAGGAAAAAGCAGATTTTTCACTTTTAAACATCAGAGATGTTTGAAATGTCAGGATTTTATAACAACCCTAGAAATAGCACCCACTGTGTGAGATACATTTTTTTTTCCTTTTGATGTGATAAATGCCTCTTTCTTTTTTATGTCTAATGTGTGCCAAGAACCCAATTTGAAATAGAAAAATTCTGGCCAAATATCCAGATAGTGTCTAGATAGTAAACCAATTTTTCTGGATATTTCTAAGTAGCTAGATAACTGATTTGAATTTTTCTTTTTCACCTAAACATTTGGTATCAGGAGCACTTTGCATTTAGTATTTAGAATGAAATAATAAATAATAAATTTTGTATCTAGTTTGCAGAAAGAAATAATGGAATTCAAATTTTTTTTCCTTTTTAACAGAGATTGCCCAATTTGAAAAAAGGATGGCTACCCATCTCCTATTGCTTAGTAGAGAAGGTGTGGAGAAGTCAAGTCTTGAATGGAAGACTATGAAACAGTTCCCATGTCCTTAAAACTTTTTTTTTCCTTCCCAGTTAAACAGATATAAGAGAAATGTAGCATCAATAGACAAAATTCAGAAAACATTGCTTTTTTTAAAAAAAAATATAATCTACCAGGAAAACTTATGTGTGTCAATTGGCTTAGGTAAGATTCAGCAGACAGGCAAGACAAATTTCCAAATAAAATAAAATGCTGGCTGGGTATCAAATGTTTACTTCCCACCAAAATTAAATTGGAATAAAAAAAGGGGAAAATTCCCCCTCCTTTTAAATAACAAAGAATATAGTCATCAACATTCTTTAGTTTCAGAATTTCAGAAGAATGTTTTAATATTATTCTCTTGATACATTATGTAGATGAGTATTGAAATAAAAATGAATTTCATTTCAACAAATCCATATTTGACTTGACTAGAATCAACATCAAATATATTAAATTCTATAAATATCAAGCACCAGTAGAGTGTCATTGCAATAAGGGGTAAAACTGATGAAGGAGAAGGTATAAAGAGCTCAGATAAATACAAAAGATTTGGACTTGTTTGAGTCTAATGGACCTTACTGTGTTTTTATTTAGAAAGTGTTCAATTTTGTTTATTCGATGTATTTCCACTTCAACTCACAACTGGTGACCGTGATAATTCATTTTCTCACAAATATTTGGCTTCAACCTAATAAAAAGTTCCTTGGGTCTATAATACATATATAATCTGAAACAAATCCTCTCACTTTTTTTTTAATCAAACATTACCATGTTACACCGAGTTGTCCAACTATTTACAAAGCACCCAATTAAATCCTACTTAATTCACTCATACTCTGAAAATTCCATCTAAGTTGTGTGCAGGCTACTGATTACAGAAGATAACTAACACTCACATAACCTTGATAGTAGTACCTAGTCTGGAAAAATTTACTACCCCAAAGGAAAAAAAAAAGAAATTAAAACTAGACCCTTCAAATAAATGTGAAGGATTGAAGAAATAAGGCCAAAGAATCACAGTACAAGACAGGTAAAACTATTTTAATGTTCACATGTAAAAGTTACACATCACAAGAGACTTAACAGTTCCTTAACTGTAACTAACACAGCTGTAGTGAAAATCATTTTATATAAAAAATAATCTAGATGCGGCCATCAGATTTTTTTTTTTTTTTGGTCTACTTAAGTTAACGTTTGAAGATTGACTTACAACATACCCCTGCTTGAAGGATTTGCCATTATGCTGTTTTCCCCAGTCACCTATCATTATTCTTTGGAGAAAGGAAACAGTAACTGTTTATTAGTAGGAGTTTGTCCTTTGGTTGCAAGCAGAGAACGTTTTTTTCTGTTTCTATAATTTATTATTCTGTACAGACATGTAAGTTTGTGATTATTAAGCTTTAGTGTAAAATGAAGTAATGAAGTTTGGTGAGTAAATTTCTTTTCATTTTGATGCAACAACAGATTTCTTACACTCTTAAAAGATCCAAGCATTTACCCACCCAATATGCAAAAGTCTTTTAGAATCCACTTTTTGCACCTTTAAAAGAAAAGCAAACAAAAGCCGGCATATTTCTTCTAAATGCTCTTCTCATATAATACACTAAAAAGCCCTGGATCTCAAGTGACAGTGTATTTTCAGAATGTATGGTACAAATACAAGGTTTTCCATCTATATTAAAGAAAACACATTTTGTATGGACTCAGAACAAGTTTATTTGCGATTAAACATCTCATGCAGTCATGCAGGACCACTAGCTATAACTGTAACTTCCGAGAGTCTAAGACATTGGGCAAAACAAAAACAAATTAAAAGCCAAACCAAACAAAAAAGACATTCCAGATATTTTCATATTGTCAGTTCTGTAACTGAGCTGAAAAATAATTTTCCAAAAGAAATATTCCCACAGATTAAGAAAACACACACTTATAATATTTACAAAAAATATTTAATTAAAAATATTTTATAATTACAGTAGTCTATTAAAGCATATACTTTTCTCACACTTATAGAACATCTCTATATATACACAGTATGAAATGTCACTCAGTTATCTATACAATATGTAACATTCTCACAGGGAAAAGAAAGTTCCCTGGCCCCAATATAATCATCTATTTTAAACAATAGATGTCAAAAATATCTACAATGCTCTGGTAGATTAGTAAAGCTTCAAAAAAAAATTCAGCTCCTTGGTCACAAAGTATACTGCTAAAGTTTGATTTACTCTTGGTCTTCTATTCATCAGTCCAGTCACACTTTCTGCTTAAAAGTTTAACCCCACCTCCAAAAAACACAGAAATGTACAATTCACAGCTGCTATAAATGAAGAGACAAAACAGATATCATGTTTAAATGCTCATGAACGTGCAAAAAAGGGTAAAAGTTTTTTTTTTTCCTTGGAATGACCATGAAAAGGATTCTAGAGTTTGCTGATTTTTTTCCTTTCCTCCGATGGCTGATTTTTTTTTTTCCTTTTTCCCCCTCCCTCTCTAATTTGTCTCTCTCTGTGCTCCTCTGGCTCTGCCTCCTGCACACCTGTGGAAGAGGAATGAATAGAGGGGGTGTGTGAACCATTCTGCTCCAGACTAACTGGCGCCACCAACAAAACACAAGACATGCTTGATCAACAACCCAAAACAAACCAGGTCAAACAACAACCACAGCTCCCAGGCTAGGCCAAACAGAGGAATACACAGCTGCAAGCCCCTGCTAGAAGCTTTGGAGAGGGGGAAATCTTCCCTGGAGCCCCTTTCCCAATAACCCATTTCCTTCTTCTACCATCCGAGTATTTGGTAAAAGGAACCGGAACAGTGTTAGTGCCTCTCGTTAAAAAAAAAATCAAGGAGAAACCGGCCTGACAGATAGGCAGAGAGACGCTCCAGAAAGATGTAGAGCTGCTGATCTCGCCTCCATTTAAAGTAAGCCCTAAGTTACCAAAGGAAGGCAAGAACAGACTTAACTTGTTAACTAGGTTGGAGGGAGGGGTGCAGGGGAATTAAGTCACAGAGAGCTTGCTCTGGTGAAATGCTCTGTGGACCCGAGGGAGGGGGTAAAGGGGATGGAGGAAAGGAGAAGCTGGATGAAGGTTTATTGGGCACCTGAAGAAGAAAGGCAAATGACCACTCACCTTAAGAGTGCAGTTCAGCGGCACAAAATACTGTCCCCTTGTTTGTTAACAGCACCAGCCTAAAAGAGTAACAAAAACGGAAAAGAAAAGGGGGAAAAAGTTATCAGGAGCAAATAATGAACCTATTCATAACACTAGGTTTTGTTCTGCAGCTACAGCTTTCGCACAGACACACACACACACACACACACACACACACACACACACTAAGAGGGACAGCACAGTGCTCATCCAGGCGAGATTAAACAAGACACATGCAAATAGGTTGGACTAGACGGCCGACAGCCCTGTCCGGCCACCTCTCTCCGTTCTATCCACACGCCAGGGATGGCGGTTACTGACCAAGAATGAATGGGTGGGCAGCATCGGGGAAACCGGGCTCCCCCATTACAAGAGAGGAGGGAAGAAGCTGTCATTCTCTCCCGGACATGGTCCAGCAACCCATCCCACTCCACACCGGATTGCAAATGAGAGGGCAAAAAACAAAAACAAAAACAAAACCCCTCTGGCCCTAGCCCCTAGGCTCCAGATTCTCAGACTGGTTCTCGTCTTCCCTTTAACAGCAATCGCCCTTCCCTCCCAGCGAGGACTGCCCGGGGTGGATCCCACGGGAGGAGACTCGCAGGAGCCACCTAGCCAGACGCCCCGGCCCGCCCGCGCGCAACAAGCCCTGGAGAGCTAGCTATACCCTTGTTCCCAGGAGCCCGAGTCTCCCCCACCGCAGCGCACGTCCCTCTCCAGCTCCCGGGCGCCGTGCGCCCCGCGCAGCCCGCCCGCCCGCCTGCTCGCTCCAGCGCACATTCCACCCCCGGCCCTTCCTCGCCCGCAGCAGGAGCTGCGCCCTCTTACCGGGTCGGTGTTGAGGGCAGTGAGCGGGGTCCGGGGAGGTCCGGCGGGACAGCTCCCGGAGGAGGGGTGATGCAGCGGCGGCGGCGGCGGTGGCTGCTGCCTCAGCAGAGCCGGGTGCGTCTCCAGCGCCAGCTGCAGGTCCAGGATGTAGTCGATAACGTGCTGCAGGATCTCCACTTTGCTGACTTTCTTGTTGGGCGGGATGGTGGGCACCAGTTTCTTGAGGCGGCTGTAACAGTCATTCATATCGCACTGCAGGCACAGGGACGGCTCCTCCACCGCCGCCTCGGCCGCCTTGCAACGCGCCGCCGCCGCAGCAGCCACGGCCGCCGCTGAGCCTCCCAGGCTGTGGCTGTGCTCCGCCAGGCAGCGCAGCGCCAGCTCCCCGCCGCAACCCGACGGCGCCTTCCGGCCCGAGGGGCGGACGGGACTCACGGCTTTCATGGTGCGCGCCCTTCTGAGAGCGGATTCTGGCCTCGGCCACGAAGAGGAGACCCGGGAGGGCAAAGGAGAGGGCAAGAAGAACACCCCCCCACCCAGCCGCCGCCACCCCGAGCCTGCGCTCGCTCCCTGTCCCTATCTTTCGCTTCCCTCAATCCAGGCTTAAGACGCGGGAGGATCGCTCCTAGTCCTTTGGCAATACAATTGACAGCGAGAGCCGCCTGCCCCGGGAAGCGAGGTTCGGGATTGGCGAGGGAATTTCTGTTCAGCGGAGCACCACTGGACCGTGCGAATAAAAATAAATAAAAAATGAAAAAAGAAAGAAAGAAGCTAACACATGCACGAAAAAGCTACCAACCCACCCCCGGTCCTTATTCCCTCCCTTCTGAGCTCAGACTAAAAGCCCCCGCCGCCGCCGCTGCTGCTGCAGCTGTCTCCTCTCCGCCTTCTCCGAGCTCTCCCTAGATCGCGCTCTCACTCCCTCTCCCTGAAACACTCTTAACTCCCTCTTTACTGAACACACTCTCGCCTCCACTATGCTCTCTCCCCAGCCCGCAGCGTAGCTTTATTTATAGAGAATGAAGGCCAGGGGGCGGGGCTCGAGCGCCGGCCCAGAGAGAGGAGCGCGAGCCAAAGAAGGGGGCGCGAGGGGCGGGAGGGAGTGGAAAGGGTTGTTGGGGTTTAGGGTGGCGTTGGTGGGAAGGGTGGGGGGGAAAGGCAGTGAAGGGGATGGGCGGGAAGTCCACGGCCACCAACCAATCAGGCAGACGGTGCCACCTCAGGGAATGACGATTGGGCCAATGGGAAGGATGCTCCATTCCGTCAACGCTGTGGGTCTGGACTCAAAGAACGAGAGAAGGTGGGCAAGGCTGGTGCGTGCCCAAGGGAGGGGAGAGAGAAAAAGAGGAAGAGAAAGAAAGGGAGAAAGAGGGAGGGAGGGAGGGAGGGAGGGAGGGAGGGAGGGAGAGAGAGAGAGAGAGAGAGAGAGAGAGAGAGAGAGAGAGAGAGAGAGAGAGAGAGAGAGAGAGAAGTTCCTAGGAAGAACTGCGGGAATGTGTAGCTGGTATACACTCTGTGCCCGTGCACTGCATCGGAGGAGCTCTGTGTCCTCGTATCCAGTCATCCCCATCGCTAGCCTCATATTAGCTTAATATAATTAAAAAGGGGGGGGGGGGCAGAGCTTCGACCCTCCACCGCTGATCCATTCAGTCCCTGCCGCTTTGACTTGAGCACCTTAAGAAAGACAGGTCGTGTTTTCTTTCACGCAGTACATTTATATATTGTGCTCTTTCGTTCTTTCATTATCTGGAGCAAAGCCTTTATACAAGTCCAGAAATAAAATCTTAGATTGAAGTGTCTAGCCTTTCCATATTAAAAAAAATAATAATCATAAATGAATGCTACATACAGGTTCCAGGAAAGAAGACTTTACAAATAACAAAAATCTTACTGTGGGTTCTGGGGACTTTTTTTGCTCTTGTCCAAAATGAACACAAAAGTGGGCTCAAGAAAAACAATTGTTTTGAGCATTAAATTAGAGCACGTAACTATTTAAAATTCATGGAGATGGAGTATTTAAAATTCCACCATGACATATAATATTAATCCATTTTATGTAAAATTCATATCTGTAAGTTAATTTAGCCCATTAACGCACCACTTCACGTATTAGTCAATGTACCATGTTTTAAATATGACGCTGAAAATGTCCAATTCCTGTTCTTTGCAACAGCACATTAAAATTAACACTTACAATCCCCTGAGTCTTGCTTGTGTCCTTACTCTGGCGAAAACATCACTGCAGCCTGTTAATTCATGGAGTTTTTGTGTTACGTTTCTAACGACTAGGCTTTCTGCAAGGATTGGAAGCCTCATGGGTTAACTAAACTTTTGATGCATCCCTTTTTACTTTCGAAGCCCTCCCCCGAACAAAATAAAGCTCTTCATAGAGGCAAAGAGAATAAAGACTCAAAAGTCCTTGGGGAAATGGATCATAGGATCACAGATTTAGCGACAGAAGAGCTCTTAGGGGTCAAACACCTTGACCCTGCTAGCCCTATTCCTCACCCCACTCTAAGCAGGCAGAGTACCTAGCTAAATGAAACTCTTAAGGGTACCACATTCATTTGCCTAAGAATTCAAATCATGTAGATGGATGCTTCCTTCACATTAGTATTAGAGAAACAGATATAGCTCTCTGCCCCTTACCATTTTTTTTGCCCACCAAATGGGAAAAAAACTTTCCAGAGCAGGAAACCAGTTCCTTGGCTGCAAGCAGGTATTTTCAATACCTTGCCCACTTGTGGATAATATGACTAGTGAACTACCATTTCCCTAGAGAACGCTCCTTACTCCTGATGAAATGAGGAGAAACTATTTAGCTGCTACTTTCACTGATAGGCAGAGGATGTATTCCTCTATCCCCCTCAAAGCTAAAGATTTACAGTGCTTGTCCAATATGTAATATCTGAGTGAAATAAAGACTGGCTTTTACTTATATACACATATATAACTCTAGACCTAGTGTGGCAACTCACCATGCAGCTGCAAACTTATTTTTTAGAAGAAAATAGACATAAAAATATTTTTGCCTGATGCTTTATATATGTGCAATGTAGACATATACATTTATGTATATGTCCATGTCCAGATGTGTCAAAATGCACATATATGGAAATTTGTGTTTTATATATCTCTGCAAACAAGAGACACCCACAACAGATTACCTTAACTTTAGTTAGAAAATTGCAGGATAAACTAGGTGTAGATTGTTATCTTGGAGCTAATCACTGGAATTCAAATATCATTGCTCCTAGTTTTGCCTTTATTATTAACTTTTACCTGTTGTTTGGATATGGTTATTTTCTTTGATAAATCTTAGAAGTATTTTACAAAATTTTCTTGAAATCAATTGCTTAATTTGAGAAATCTGTTGTGTTAATTTCCAGATAAATATTCTTTTAAAATAGATTATAATATCTATAATGTAGAAGCTCTTGCAAAATCTGCAACTTCAAACTGTTTCTCAACCTTATTGAATGAAAAAATCAAAAAAATATTTATTAATCTCTTAAAATGTCTGCAGCACTCTGCTAATCTCTGCATATATAAGTAAAAATGTAGAGATGTCCCTGCTTTTTTTTAATTGAGAGACAAACTTTAAATTTGAAACACACATAAAAAGATACATATATTAAATTTTGTTAAATTCTAGAAAGTCACAGAAGAGAATGTGACAAGAGTGGACTTTAAAAGCAAAAAAAAAATTGTGCTTTATAACCATTATTTCATTTGATTCTCATAACAACTCTGGGAGGGAGGGACTATTATTAACCCCATTTTACAGATGAAGTAACTGATGAAGTTAAAGGTTAAATAACTTGCTAAGGGTCACACAGCTAGGAAGTGTCTAAGGCTGGATTTGAATTTGTCTCTCTGACCCCAGGCTGGGTTCTCTACCCATGGTGCCACCTAGCTGCCTCTTTTACAATGTTAGGTGGGCATTAGTGATTATGGTGCTGTTACAAGCTCAAGAATATCATGACACCTTTCTGTAAAACTTCATCTAATCCTTGTGAGGTAGGTAGAAGTAGGTATTATGGTTCTGATTTTAGGGCATGAAGAAAGAAATAAAAATGAGTTATGATTATTCTAGAAGAGTCCAAATCCATTTCCTCCTTAGGCTCACCAATGAACTCAGTGGACACTCAGACTGAAACATTTGCTGAAGAATTATCTGGTTGGAGTGTTAAGGGGCCATTCAGATACATAGAGGTCAATGTGTTTTATTAAAGTTTTATATGACAGCAAACCACTAAAGACTATTGGCAGTGATGGCTAAGAATCTAGCATCTCCACAGTACTTCTTTTTATATATAATTGCCTATTCCTTCCCATAATGCAATAGATTCTGTATGAATGAATTCATGGATGGGTTTGATAGGCTATAAAAAATGACCTAGATGGAAACCCAGGATGAAATATTTTTTAGGAGAATTACTGGCTGGCCCACTGACTGAAGTAATGTATCCATATCTCCTCCAGACAAAGATGTCTGTGGAGACTCACTCTGGATGCATTCTAGATGCTAATCAGACCATTGCAGAATTGAAACACCCAGTCTATTAAGATTCACAATTACCCTGTGTTTACATGAAGCAAGTGTATCCAAGCATATTGTTGTTCAGTCCAATGCTTTTTTTTTTTGTCCTCCATATCACTTTTCTACACGGTCTGCAATGAAATATAGGGTGGACTCAAATACAGAGTCAGAGGCGGTACTACACTAACTCAGTGCTTAAGTCAATCTCCCTATCAAGTAAAGTGAATATAGAAGGAGACACTTTCACTTTCAGGCTTCCAGGTAACCATTTTGCATGATGCTGTAGTGATGTATGCAATGGTCCCCTAGCTCTAAGGGAGCTAACTAGGTACTAGGGAGTTTCAAACTCAAAGTAGTTTCTCAGGTACTGAACTGCTGCCACATGCGTTTGTCCTATGTTCTGCATGACATTTAAAGCTCTTTGTAACCTACCTCTCTCCTACTTTTCCAGTCTCCATACACCTTATTTCCTGACAGATATTTTTTAATGTAGGGACACTGGCCTCCTGGATGTTCCTCGAACAAGACACTCCATTTCTTGACTCCAGGCATTCTACTTGGCTGTATCCCATGCCTGGAATGTTCCCTCTCCTCTGCTCCAATTACTGACCTTCCTTGCTTCCTTTAAGTCCTGACTAAAATGCTACCTTCTTTAGGAAGCTTTCCCCACCTCTTAATTCCAGTGCCTTCCCTCTTTTAACTATTTACCTTGCTATATATTTGTTTGCATGGTGGCTCCCCCATTAGACTGTAAGCTCTTTGAGGGCAGGGACTATAATTTGCATCCCAGTGCCTAGCACATAGTAAGTGATTAATAAATATTTATTGATTGATTGGTTGGTTGAAGTACTTGATATCAGCCCCAGCAATATGGTTGATAAGCTTTATATTTGCTCTGAATTTTGAAAGGTACCCTGAGAAAGGAATGTTGCATGTTGGAAAAAATCTGCATAATGGTGTGGGCTTCAAAAACTCATGATCAGAAATGTTTTACAAGTTCATCCCTTTGAATGAGAAATCAACAAATCTCTAAAAATCCCACGGTTTGAGGGAGTTATTAAAACAAGAAGGGGGAAGTAAAAAATGAAGGAAGTAGATGTACTTCACTTTAAAGCTGAAATTATTCTTGAGAGAGCCAGCATGATGTAGAGAGAGAACTCTGGATGCTGAGTCAACAGAGACCTAAATAACCCCCCTGGTGGAGGCAAGTCATGTACTCTCTGCAAAGAGTCAATTATTTAACCTCTCTGAGCCTTGTTCCCTCATAAGTAAAATGGAGCCAATCAAGCCAGCCTCACAGCAATATTGTGAGGATTACATGACATAGTATATGTATGTAAGGGCTTTGCAAACATTAAAGCCCTATATAAATGACCTCCAAACTCCTTACAACCACTTGGACTTTGGTCCTCTTCATATTGTGCCTTTTATTATCCTCCATATCACTTGTCTATATGGTCTTCGTGTCCCAGACATAAAAGAGGAGTGGGGCAGGAGAGCAAAGGTTTGCAATCTGACCATTATCTTCACATGTTTAAAGGCTTATCAAATAAAAGAATGCTGAAATTTGTTGGGATTGGCCTCAGAAGGTAGAAGTGTGACCAGTGTGTAGCTATCACTCCACATAAGGAAAAACAAAACAAAACAAAAAGCAACTTGATAACATGTGTCAAAGATGACGTGAATTTTAAGATCCTATGATTCCAAGACTGGATTTTAAGTAAGTGTTTAATAAAAAGTTGTTTTTTTCTTTTTCTTTAATGTCTCCTGGTTCCTCATCCTGCTGTGGTAGTGAGACTACCAAAGGCTCTGCCAGCAGACATTCAATTCTTGCAGATCTTACAAGTTGGAAAGATTATGATTGTGCACCAAAAAACAATTTGCATGTCTGTCATTAAGGCTTGGAGAGGCTCATTACCAGGTTGTCTACAGAGTAATTCATTTTTCAGCCATACTAGAAGGACTGTGCTCTGTATTAGTAGGTAGAATATCCATGATGGCGACATCATGAATACCTGAAATGTGGAAATAGATTGAATGTTAATATTTCTGTTGGGAGTACCAGCATCTTTCTAGTTATCTAGGTTGGCAATATCAGTCACCCTTTACTCTTCTCTCTTTTTCATCCCTAATATCCAACCATATCCCAAGTTTTATTGATTCTACCTCCATGACATGTCTTACATACATTTCATTTTCTCTACTCACAGGGACTCTATTTTAGTTCAGCCCCTAATCCTGTATTGCTCTTCCTGTCTTCTAGTCTCTCCTATCTCTAAATCATTCTTTTCACAACCACCAAATTAATGTTAGGATGGAAATCTAATTATGTTACTCCCTAATTTTAAAATATTTAATAACTCTCTGCTGCCTATAGGATAAAATACCAACTCTTCACATTGGCTTTTAATGCTCTCCACAGTCAGGTCTCAATCTACTTTCTCAAATTTATTTCATACAACTCCTTTTTACACCCTCTTAAATTCCAGCCAAACTAGATTATTATTGTTTCTCAGACTTTGCATTCCATCCTCTAATTTAGTGCCCTTGCATTAGCATGAATGTCCTGTCTATAATGCAGTTACTCTTTAATTTTACTTTTGAGAATAATTTTCTTCCTTCAAGAATCAGCTATATGTCATACTCTCACCTGTGGCTCCAAGAAGCTATAGCATGTGCAGCAGCCACACTCCAGTAAACCATCTCAGCAGATGGGCTAAACCAGGTTGAGGGTAACCAGTAGACCTTAAACCTGTTGGTAAATTAGGGGGAAGTTTACAGCAAGCTTCCCTTGGTAGAATGGGTGAATGAGAACAATTTGTTCTACTGGCCATGAAGGTGGCTGAAGTAGGAGCTGTGGAATGTGCAAAGTTTGGTTAGACATCAAAAATGTCAAAATTATCCACTGTGCCACTGTGACCTGGGCCATTGTCAGTTAGTTGTCTTGACTTTTGTCTTAGCACTGGACTTTAATGACTGTGGGGGAGAGAGAGAGAGAGAGAGAGAGAGAGAGAGAGAGAGAGAGAGAGAGAGAGAGAGAGAGAGAGAGAGGACTTTGTATAACTCTGTCTCATTTAAATCCAAATCACACATGAATCAAGACATCATTCCATAATGTCATTGTCCTCTTTAATGAAGGATGAATAATAATATCCTATCCTGCATGAAGTCTTTTCTGATACCCTCAGTTTCTAGTATGATCTCTCTTCCTAAATGACTGTGTTTTACTGTATATATGTTATATCCTATAGTAGAATCTATGCTTCTTCAACTAGGAACTTTAAAAAGATGAATTAGATTTAGAGTTGCTAGCACAATGCCTTACATGTAGTAGAAACAATAAATGTTTCTTGACTTGTTATTGAATAGTATTATCTGCTGACTTGTTTGTATATTATTTTATATGATGTATTTGTAAGGTACAGAAGAAGTATGGCAAGTAATACTTTTCCTGTTTCATAGATGATGAAACTGAAACTTAGAGAGGGTAAATAACTGTCCATGGTCATACAGCAAGTAAGTGGTGGAGATAAGATCTGAACCAAGGTCTCTTGTGAATACAAGTCAAGCATTCTTTCTCACATACAGTGCAACTAGGCATCCAGTTTTAGCTGATAATAAAATAACTATTTAAATGCCTTGCAACAGTGAGAAGAATCATAAAAGATTATGAAAAGGTCAAGTTTTAACCTTATACTGTCATAAGCCCTTATTAGGAAAACCCAAAGTATTTATGATTTTACCTTTAATTCATCCTTGAAATAATTTCACACTTTCTACTAGTCCATAAGATTATTTTGGTGGTCATTTCTTCCTTTAGCAACTACAGAAGTAGTAAAATGAATAAACCATCATTCACTTCTACTGAATAGCTTAAACTATTATTCCCTTTGTGTGGGTGGGTGAGGCTAGTTATGAGCCTGTTTTAATTACGTCTTCATTTCTTTTTAATGTGTATACCAAGCCACTGCAAAATAAAGAAAATCATAATTAAACATATCCTAAACTCCTTGGAGGAAAGATACAATGTAAGCACTAGATAGTTTTATAAATACTGATCTGAGATCCTCACGGCCAATGATGAGTCTTTTATATAGAGAAAAACTTGCCTGTTGTATCTCTATGTAGGTCATGGCTTCTAAGAAGGGAAAAAATGTCCAAGAACAATTGTGGCTTTTCCAAGAGTAATCTATGAGATATTTCCATGGACTCTCCACCAGACTCACTGGTCCTTGGAATGCATACCATATCAGTGAACAAACTGCAGAACTGCATTGTTAGAACACACAGATTAAAAACAAGAACGAAAAGAAAAAGTTATTGTGGGAAATAATTAAATATTTTCAACCTAACAAAGCATATTTTTATTAAGTCTTTGTCAAAGAACAAAGGGGCTAAAATATTAGCAGCTTCTATGATTATTTTTTCTTGCAAAGATGTCATACAGCAAATTATTGAATGAACATGAATAAAGTAATAAATCTTGGGGACCAAAGACATTGTTATTTGGGCAGCAAAAATAAAAATTTTTATAACAATATTAGGTTTTAAATGTATAATTAAAATATACTTGGTATTAATAATAACAACCTTGGGGCGGCTAGGTGGCGCAGTGAGTAGAGCATCAGCCCTGGAGTCAGAAGGACCTGAGATCGGATCCAGCCTCAGACACTTAACACACACAAACAAAAACCTAGCCGTGTGACCTTGGGCAAGTTACTTAACCCCAATTGCCCTCCAAAAAGCAAAAAAAAATAATAATAACAATCTTGACATATAATGCTTTAAAGTATATACATAACATCATTTGAGCTAAACGATTCTGGGTTAGGTTGCATGGAGATAATTATGCCTCTTTTACAGATAAGGTAATTGAAGTTTAGAGAGGATCAAAGAATCACAGACCTATAGCTGCAAGGCACCTTAAAGATCATCTCACCCACCCTCTTCATCTTACAGGCAAAGACACTGAGGCCCAGGAACATGAACAACTCGGCCAAGCTTTCACAGCTAGTAAGTTTCAGATATAGAACTTGGACCGCGGCCATCCTGACTCTAAGTTCAGGACTGTACTCAACATTCTATTTTTCTTCTTGCTCATTAAATTAAGAGTTTTACTTGGATCTTTTTGTTGATGCTGTTCTAAAATAGGTCAAACATACAATCAGGAATAAGCATAGTCATTTACCGTGATATCATTTAAACAATGCCACATATGTTGTTTCGATGTCTTGTGGATATGTGACTGGTTAAACACCAAAACTACTGATAAAAAATAAACATTGGTCAACTAGAGAGTTGTTTTGTCCAAATCAGGACTGCATGAGACAACTGAACTGATTTGCAGCAGCATGGTCTGGTATGGCATGGGAAAAAATGTGAGTCAAAGGAGTAGAATTCAAGTTACATAAATGTCATGTATTAGCTATGTAATACCATGGAAATGATTTCTTCTCTCTGAGCCTCAGTTTGTCCATCTTGCAGTGTTGCTGTGAGGAAGGTGTGTCGTAAGCCTTAAAGTGCTATGGAAATTCAAGTTATTTTGTTATCTAGTCATTTACCAAACCACGTTCACAAACCTATAAAAACCTCTTAAATATTGTCTATCCCCTGCAATTGAAATCTGGCTTCCTGGTCAACCATTCTCAACTATTTTGAAACCCTTTGTTATAATATCAATGGCAGCTCCCTGTTATAGATAAGACAAAATCCCAAATATCTCAAGCTAGTTTTCAACATTCTTCACTAATGAATATATCCCTAGTCCTATGCTTTTCTCCAGAGCATATTTCTCTACACTTCTTCTGCTTGGGCCTTTTGCTAGAGGTAAGGCAGACTCATAGAACTACCATTACTTCTTTTTTCTTCCTCTGATGCTCACTAGATAAGCTCTCAAATACTACAGCATAATATAACTAGAGGTGAAAAGGACGTGAGCATAGGTTAAGGCTTTCATTTTATAGATGAGGGAAAGTAGCACAAAAATCATAAAAGTAACAAGTGTCAGAGCTAGTATTTGAACTTGGGTCCTGTGACTCCAAGTTGAATGCTCTTCTCCTTCAATATTCATCCAAATCCTGTTTATCCCCAATTAGGATTCTGGTGGTTGCTGTCTACAGAGCTCTAGGACAATCTCTTTCCTCCCTGAAAGAGTTCAGTGCCTGGCCAATAGTCCTTTTGTTCCTCCCCAACTACTTCACTTGCACTAAGGGATCTTAAAAGATATATAGATACTCCCACAAACACCTTCATCTCCCAGTTCATCAACTTATTTATTTTCCATGACCTACTCTTCTGCCATACTACAGTTACTCATGGAGATAGTCATACCTTTGGTCTTGCATTATCCACAAATATTCTACTTCCATGTTCATGAACCCGACATGCCTTCATCTGATATAACTGTCGTCACCCCACCTATCCCACAGTCTTGCAACTCCAAACCATGTTCTTCTTCCTTTTTACCACCTCTAATTCCTGCACCCCTCACCGTTCTTTCCCAGGTCATCACCTATACACAGGCAATATTCTTTTCCTTTCCCCATCTTGACCCCCTTGGGGAACCAGTTCAACTCTACACTGTTTTCTTCTATCAAATTCCTTTTTCTTTTATCCTATTAAAGATCTTGTCCTGTGAAACCTCAGCCTTGGGTCACTCCCACCAACTCCTGCCTTTGCCCCCATTCATGTTCTACAGGAAAAAAAGGTGAAGAAAATTACAAAAGCATATTGACTGGATCCACTACAAATTCGTTTTACATAATCTCAACTTAAGTAACAAAATCTGGACCTTATTGTGGCCAGGAAATCTTTTACACCTCCCTAATCAATTTACTTCCCACTCACCACAGCTGCTTCTCTAAACCTTTGTATCCTCCTCCGACCTTCTATAGCTCCCTTGCCCTCTCCCACTCTCAGGTGAGACCCTTTCCTCATGCTTTTAATGAAAAACTTAAGGTCATTCCCTGACAGGTCTCTCTTTTCTCCTCCTTTTCATCTCACATCACTCAGATACTTTCCCTCACTATCTCCTCTATTCTTCTTTCACATAAAGAGGAGGCCTTTCTCCTTATTAAGGCAAACCTTTTTCTATGCACCAATGATTCCATTTTCCAGGAGCCTCTCCCCTTTATCACTCTCTCCCTAATCTTCAACCTCTTCTTATCTATTAGCTATTTTCCTAACACATACAAACATACCCATGTCTTCCCAAATTTAAAGAAAACAAACCACTCTCCTGATCCATCAATCCACACTATATCTTTCCTTATGGAGAGGACTGGCCAACAGTCTTTTTGCTTTAATGATCAAATATAAAATCTTCTGTTTGTATTTTAAAGCCCCTTCTAATCAGATTTCTTTCAACCTTTCTAATATTCTTATGACTCTATACACTATGTGATCCAGTGATGCTGCCCTCATTGCATTTCCTTGAACAAGACATTCCATCTCCCAACTTAGTATTTGCACTGGTTGTCCCCCATGCCTGCCTTTTTCTTCCTCCTCTTTCTGCCTCCTGACTCATTTCACTTCTTTTCAGTTAAAATCCCAACTTTTATAAGAAACCTTTCCCTGTTACTCTTCCTTAATCATAGTGACTTCCCTCTGAGATTCTCTCTAATTTATCCTGTATATAGATCTTTTGTTACATAACTATTTGCATGTCGTCTCTCTTACTAGACTATGACATTCTTGAGGGAAGATACTGCATTTTTGTTTTTGAGATTTTTTCCCCATTCATTTTTTTGGGGTGAGGTAATTGGAGTTAAGTGACTTGTGTAGGATCACACAGCTAATGTCAAGTGTCTGGTCTGAGGCTGGATTTGGACTGAGGTCCTTTTGACTTCAGGGGCAATGCTGTATCCACTGTGCCACCTAGCTGCCCCTTCCCATTAATTTCCCCTTCCCCCCACCAAATGCTTAGCAAAGCCAAGCACATAGTAGGTGCTTAATCAATGTTTATTGTTTGACTGACTTTTTCTCCCACATCACACTGTCTCTCCAGATGGTATTTATGGATAGTTGTCATTGTTTTTTGGAAGATAAGATCCAACTCCTTCCTCTTCAGGAAGAACTTCATATCAATTACTTAGCTCATATCTATTACTTATTATGGGAACCAATGTAGCACATAGGCTTCCTACAGCAGGTACACACACACACACACACACACACACACACACACACACACACACACAAATTGAGCTTTATCAGGGAACTTAAGAGCCCCATTTTTTAGGTTCAATAATACATATTCAGGGTACTTCGTTTATGCATTATGTTGGACCAAAATGACTTTACTATGATGTGATTATTACCTATCATCTAGTGCCTTCATCCATTCATCACCCAGAACCAACCTCTTAGTATTAGTATCTAGAAGACAAGTTCTAATTGGGTCTATATGTAGGGGGAGGTGGAACCCAAAACATTTATCTCAAGTCTCTATATAGTGGTAGAGGTGCTTGCTTATTTTTTTTCCTTTTTTTCTTTTTTTGAGGGCAGAGCAATTGGGGTTAAGTGACTTGCCCAAGGTCACATGGCTAGTAAGTGTTGTATCTGAGGCTGGATTTGAACTCAGGTCCTCCTGGCTCCAGGGCCAGTGCTCTATTCACTGTGCCACCTAGCTGCCCCAAGTGCCTGTTGATTTTGTTCAAAAAAACCAAACTGGGTTATTTTATTCCAACCCAGGGATGTCACTTTGTCTGCATTACAAGAGTGAAGAAATAGCTGTGGCAATTTTCCTCCTTATATATGTTCTTATACCCCGTGTATTGCTGAAATAATGTTTTTTTGAGTGGTAGTAGTGGTGCATGCACAAAGTTCTTTAACTTTACTGCTGCCCATTTTTGATTGTGCTCATATTTTCCTATTAGTCATCAATATGTCTTCAGTTTTATAACTTTTAAATTAAAGATAGTTAAAACCCTAGAAAAGGAAATCTTCTATTTATCTTGCAAATGCAGATGGAATAGGTACAAACTTTCCATATCCAGCCATGTAAATATTTACTGGGGCTTCTGGCATCTAAACATTTGATGCTCTTGCTCAGATGAAGAAGAACATGTGCCATGTTATGCAAATGAAAATTCCTTCTTGTTAATTGTGCAAGGTATACCATATCCTGTTTTCACCTGGATAACTGTAGCAGCAACGTGATATTCACAGAGCCTACAGGGGCTACGAATACACTGGCATAATTCTGAATTGCAAAATATAACAGACTCTCCACATGGAAGATGGAACCAAAACATTTATTCAAACACCAGAAAGCCAAATCCATCATAGCAACAAGGAAATCTATACACAATAACCATGCAGGAGGCACCACCATTCCCAAGCCTTCCCCCTGCTAGGGCCTTCCCATAAACAAGCAGTCACATCTCTGACTTCCTCTTTCTTCTCTTTCCCTCAATTCTAACTACTTTGACCAACTTCCTCTGGGCTCTGCTCCACCCTTCCTGTTCCATCCATTCAGCAAACTCCTTCTACCACAGCCATCATGTGACTCAAACTCAAGTTTCTTAGGCTTCCATGTGACTTAAGCAGGTCACATGGGCCTATTAATGGATGGGAAAGATCTTCTCATTTACAATACCATTATAATAACCTAGAAATCTATTTCTCTGTTCAAGTCCTAAAGCTATGGTACAGTAGAAAGGGTGTTTTCTTTAAAGTCAGAGATACTGGGTCCAAAGCTTGGTTGATCTAGACAAAAGTAATTATCTTCGGATGCAGTTAAGTAGTGTGGTGGATTCAAATATGACCTCAGACATTGATAAGCTGTGTGACCCTGGGCAAGTCACTTCCAAATGCCTCCCAAGAAGAAAAAGTACTTACTTTCCCTGGGACTCTATTTTTTCAACTGTAACAAGGAGTAAGGGGAGGAGTGTTGAACTAAATGATTTCTAAGGTTCCTTTGGGCTCAAAATTTATTATACTATTTCTTAGGAATTTCTAAGAAATGGAGGAGAAGAAGTGGCTACCTTTGGTTCCATGACTATTGGTTTCACACTAATTCTACTAGACATGGGACATGGTACATAGATGACTGGAGGGAAAAGGAGTGAAGGGTTTTCTGCCAGCTCTAAAATCCATCCCTACCTCAAAATAAGTATCTACTTAGGGTCTTGCATGCTGGGGTTGGTGAAGAGCTGGGGCTCTCTATGCCTGCAAAAATTATATGTTGCTCTATCTTCATTATCCTTAGTGCTGCAGGAGAAGTTGAGACCAACCAAATTTGACAAACCAGAAGGGTGCATTTTTCCTCTTGATAATGATCTAAAATTAAAATTTTATTCTATACTTATTATAAATTGTTGGTAGAGACAAATCACCAGAAGGGTAACCTCCAGGTGATTACAGTTTTAGCCGCAATCGTTCACAAAAACCTGAGAGTACAGAGGAATTAACATCTGAACTGATGAAAGAAATTCCAATACTAGTGAAATGACTTTTATAAAACAGCCATTATTGGGGGTGGCTAGGTAGTGCAGTGAGTAGAGCACTGGCCCTGGAGTCAGAAGGACCTGAGTTTGGATCTGGCCCCAGACACTTAACACCCACAAACAAAAACCTAGCCGTGTGACCTTGGGCAAGTTACTTAACCCCAATTGCCCTCCAAAAAAAAAAAAAGCAAAAAATAAAAAATGAAAAGATAAAACAGCCATTATTGTGAAAAGACCATCTTAACATCCCACTAGAGGATTTGGATCAGTCATCTTCAATGAGGTACAATCACTTACTCTTTCCAGAGAACAAAAGAAAAAAGCAAAAGGAACTTAAATCTGCTATTACAAAATAAATTTGATGAGGCAAAAGTCAATCAGGGTTGGAATTTTGTTCCAACTATCTATTTTATTTACCATTGCTAGAAAAAAGATAGGTATTTTTGCTAGTTAGATGGGTAATAATAATAGTGTAACTGACATTTATGTAATGTTTTAAAATGTGCAAAGTACTTCATATTCATTATCTTGATACTCAAAATATCTCTGTGTAGAGGTATTGTATCTATGTTATGTCCATTTTACAGTTGAGAAAACTGAGTCTCAGAAAAGTTAAATATTTTACCAAAATTATCTATCTAGCAAGTGTCAGACATGAAATTTGAGACCAGGCCTTCTTGATTCCAAGTTTAGCACTGGATGACATGGGGGTAAGAGCACAGGATTTGGAGTCAGGAAGATGTGAGTTCAAGTCATGATCCATATGCTTCGAAATAATAAACTGGGAGAGTGGCCTGACTAGATCACATCTAAGCTCTTACCTCCTAAGATTACCTTTCCTAAGGGATTAATTTAATTTATATACCAAGCCAAAGAGGATCTTGGGAGCATCTAACTGCAAGTTATATAGCTATCAGTTACCTTTATCTTCACTGAATCATAGGTGAAATTTTAGCCTAACCTAGACAAACTGTATCTGGCTTTCTTTAGTTAAGTGTGGTGACTATGACTAAGGAACTGAAAGCCTGTCCTCAGGGAGAGGTTGTAGGCAATCTACCCTGATAGACTGTAGCTGAAATGGCCAGTAGGTGGCCCTGAAGAGATGAGCCCCAAATACCTTAGTAACAGGGAACAAAGTCCAGCAGTAGAGACATCTACCCAGTAGTTCCTAGCCAATAATAGCTACTAGCCAGCAGCCACCATGCAACCAGATGAAAAATTCCCAGCAGAGACTAACACATCTGAAAGTCATCTCACAATCTGTGGATAAATGTTTTTATAGCCCATGAGTGCAGCAGTAACCATGAAATGAGTGGAAGCCCCACACCAGAAGGGAGCAAATCCAGTGAGAACAGCATATTGCCAGAAAACGTAGGTAATCCTGCATTTTCAGAGACGTTAAGTCCTTCTATGTATGTCATCTGGTTATGTGTGTTACTTATATGTGCTCTCTTCACACGTGTTACTTACATAAACATGCTTACTCCACTACTGGTTTGTGATTTTGTGGGAGAATGAATCCCAGGTTTATAAAGAGATGATAATATCGTGATTTTTTTTTGCCATATTATTTCATTAAATTCCTCTAATTTGAACTAATTATTTCTATGACTGACTTGAGAAAAAGTGAATTTGAGTTATGATTTTGAGTAGATGCAGACCCCAAAATAGATTGAACCTAGAGTAGTTTTTCTGGGGGTCCCATGCATGACAGCAGGAGGGTATTTCAGATTCTGTACTGTGGATGGCAATCTGAGATTTCTGTCTTGAATACCATACTATGGCAATACAAGGATTCATTGGAGAGAAAAAGGAAATCAGACTGTCATTGAACAACAGTGTTAGAGGCTGCTAGGTGATGAATTAGATAGAGCTCTGGGCTTACCATAAGGAAGATTTGAGTGCAGTTCTGACCTCAAACACTTACTAACTCTATGATCCTGGGTAAGTCACTTAGCCTCTGTGTACTTCAGTTTCCTCAAATGTAAAATGGGGATAATAATTATATCTATCTCCCAGGGTTGTTATGAAGATAAGATGAGATAATATTTGTAAAAAACTTAGTACAGTGCCTGGAACATAATAGGAACTTAATAAATGTTTGTTTCCTTCCATTTCCATATTTTTCCCCTCTCAGGTCAGAAAAACTTTCATAAATTAACTATTAGACTATAGGAAGTACATTGAGTGTTTTTAAAAATATTTAATATTATTGAACTGTGAGAATACACTGTCACTGAATCCTAGGTTTAGTAGCTACCATGTCTGTGCAGGTGTTAGAAGCTTGCTAATATTTCATGGGATTTGGCCAGCACCAAGGAATTCTACATATGGGTATACCTTTTCATTGTGCTGAGTATGACTAGGAGCAGTACTGGGTGAGAGAAGGTGGGGGAATGTCAAGTGTGGGTCAAGGAATAGAAAGATGGAGAAACAGTAACAGTGTTATGTCAGCCCATCAGCATTTATTAAGTGCCTACAAGATACAAGGCACTGTATTAAATACTGGAAATGCATAAAGAGGCAAAAGACAGTCCCTGCCCTCAAGGGGGCATCACCTAATACATACATATAATACATACATACATACACACATACATACATACATACATACATACACACATATACATGTGTGTGTGTGAGTGTGTGTGTGTGTGTGTGTGTGTGTGTGTGTGTATAAACAGGCTTAACTGGACATGCTCAGTTTGCCTAACCACATAGGCTGGGGTAGCCTTTTTTGATTGGCTGCTTGTATCTTTAAAACTGGGTAGAAGGTCATTCTTTCACACATCTCTTTTGACCACCCTCATCTGCTGTTCTAAGAGCGAAAATCACAATTCATCCAGAATGAAAAGATACTCCTTTCCTTGCTCCCTCTCTTTTTTCCTCTGGCTCCCAACAGGACTGGGAGTTTAAGCCATGGTGACTTTAGAGCCAGGAATGCAGCCCAGTGTAGAGGCACCAAGAAGTCAAGGTGCTTGAGACTTGAGCCTAAGGTGGTTTAGGCCTCAAAACTGGGAACTGAGCTAAACTATGAATTTAATCCCTTCCACTCTCCAGAGACTAAGGTAGTACACGGTAAGGGAAGGAAGTTATGCCTTCCATATACTGGGGGTAAGTTTGTATGATTGTGATTATACCATTTGACATAAATATTTGTGCAAAAGCTAATCTGTCAGTGTCTAAATAGAACTGGGGTGCAAGGGGGAATGCAGTACACTTGAGGGAATACCATTATAAGTGCTGGAACCAATAGCAGAGAGCCTAGACATCCCTAATTCCTCTTAATTTTATTGGAGAATTCTGGGGGTGGGATGAAATGTTCAAATCTAATTTACCAGGCCTTCAGGCAGTGGGGACCAGTGCGGTCTGTATTACATATATTTTTATGTTATATTAATATAATATAATCATATGTGTTATATATATATATATAATTATACATATATACTTCCAGAAATTGATCTATTCTAACATTCTCCCAGAAATAACTATTAATATGATATAGTTTGGTAAGTATCCTAATGATGGAGAAGACTGTGAATTATCTAGAAAGTTTGAAGTCAGCCTACCTTCAAAGAGTGATTAAGGAACACCCACAGCAACTTGTGTGCTCTCCTCACCAGATCATGGAACAGTGAGAGCTTAAACCTTAGCACCAGCAGAGGCTGCAACACTCCTTTGGGTTGGAGAGTAACCTAACAGCCTATGAGTCCTAATATAAGGGACTCAAATTGGAAACCTATGGTTCTTTTGAGGAGCCAAATAAAGTATCTTTTTAAGTTCCCTAGGTGAAGCATACCACCAATATGATCAAGGGATCAAGGCATAGAAATTTTGGCAATTTTTGAAGAGCTCCAGAGAAACTACTCATGATTAGATAGACAGATACACACACATGTGTGTATATAAATAAATATATATGTATACACACACATATACACATACACACATATATTGAACATACTGTGTCCTGGGCCTTTAGTATTTGAAAATATACAAATGTTAATTATCCATTTTGGTAATACCTTTGTGGGAAAGGAGGTTTCTGACTTTGTATTAAAGTTGGAGAAGCTGCTATAGAGGGCTGTGATGAAGGGTGTGATGCCTGTGGAATATGGACCACAGATGGATTGTTTTAAGATCTCAGGGAAACTGTATATGATGTCATTCTGTTAATTCAGTTATGTCTATGTGAGTAAAAGGATCATCCTCCCAGGCACTTAGAAATTGCACAATCCATCTGGAAGAAAGGGGAAGAATCTGTAAGCGAAGATAGCACACAAAGACACAACAACAACCCAAAATATCTTCATGAGGTTCTAAGATATCTTCTCAGCTATGAACTACTGCACTCAAAACAGAAGCTATGGGGCAGCTAGGTGGCAAAGTGAGTAAAGTGCTGGCCCCGGAGTCAGGAGGACCTGAGTTCAGATCTGGCCTCAGACACTTAACACACACACACACACACACACACACACACACACACACACACACCTAGCTGTGTGACCTTGGGTAAGTTACTTAACCCTAATTTCCCTCCCAAAAGCAAAAAAAAAAAACAAACCCAAAAAGCCAGAAGCTACTTTGCATAACACAAACTCCACTAGGGGAGATCAAGGCAAGTATGTTGGAAGGGTGGCTATTAAGATCTGCCCCTTGAAAAAAGGAGGTTTTCTTTGGAATGACAACTAATGCCACTTTGTCCATAGAGTGTGTTTGGATGGGGTATCATCTTTTCACCCTAGCTAAAGCTCCAATTCTAGTTGGAGAATACCGGACAGTCCTTCTGGATGACACAAGGGCTAGAGGAATATCCCCTGGACTTCCCCCATGTCATCTGGCTTTTCCAGGAACTAATCAAAGCTTATGAAATCTTTCCTAACTTACAAGATGGCATATTGTACCACATCTAGGACATAAGATCATTTTTTTCCTGAAAAATAACAAAGCATTCTAAAAAGATTAAAGAAAGGTTACAGTTTATAATCTAGGTTTAACTTTGGAATGAATCTGTAATGGGACTTATGAGCTAGAAATTCTGACTAATTATTTTTTTCTTTGATTATTAGCCAGAAACATGACATACAGGTTTTTTCTTGCTTTTGTTTTCCTGGGAGTGGTGGACAATGTAGAGGAAAGAAGATGCTGGTTGGCTGGCACTGGTGGTGGGGATGGCAATGGTAGCAAGAATGATGACTGTGACAAGTCTTCTCCATTACAGGAGGCTTAGGGTCAGTCTTTAAAAAGAACAGGATTGAAAGAATGCAGTCAAAGAAGTCAAGGTATCTTTCCTTATAAATATAAACTGAATAAACATGTAGATACTAAGTATGCTTAGTATTAGTAAGTATTCTAAGTAGGTATTAGTGTAATGGCAATTTATTTGTAGCACTGTGCAACACCAATGGAGGTGGGGAGAGGGGCAGTCTGAGACCTTGGAAAGAAGCGAATCTGTGCCTCACCCACTGGTTCCTGTATCCTTTCCAACAAGGCTTGCAGGACTTGACACAGCAGGAACTTAGAAAATTGAAGATACAGATTGTCCTGCTGAGGACATTATCTCAAAAGAGATAACATTTGTTAAAAAGAAGAGGAAGGGTGACAAAGAAATCTCAGAAGCACTGACTCCTCCACTTCAATGGTGAATCCAAAAAAGTAAAAACTGAGTGATTCTCCAGTATCTAAGGAACAGAAATTTGAAATTCAGTCCAAGGACTGAAAGGTTCCTATTCAATCAGGAGAATGTGGTATACACTTGGGAAATAGAAAAAATTCAACTCAAAGATAACATAGATTCTTTTGAGAGCAATTTCAGAAGAGAACCACCTTGGAGATGGGAGACCTTAGAACCCATCCAAAAGATGTGGTAGTAATGGCATCATCACAGGTACTAGGAATCCTGATACACAGTATACCTTGAACACTGGGTAGCTATTCTAGATTCCTTATGTGTGAGAGGTGAATATGCATAGGCATTAAATTAGGAAATGTATGTTGAGTCTATTGGCTGTTTAATGTTCTAATATTTTTCCTGCATTTCTAGTTTAAGTGAATTGTCATTTTTAAACTACCATGATTTGTATTATGTAATTCATGTCAGCTGATCAGAGGGGATTTGGAGAGGGAAATGGAATGATTACCTCCAAGATAACAACCTACACCTATTTTTTTTTCTGGCAATTACATCAGTAGATATAAACCCAAAGCAGAGATAAACACTGACAATATACAAAGGTATTAAATACTCAAAAATTAAGGCAAAATAAACTAATCTCTTTGCTGCACTCAACAAAAACACAGTAGTTGTTGCTAAAATACGTGTTATGACCATAAAGTAATAAAACTGATTTTTATAAACCACAAAAGCAATTGCTTTTCTCAAAAACAGGCAGACTGGATGCATATTTTTCTTATTTGAACTGAATATTGAGTTTGAAAGTCACTGTGATCACACTGTGGTATAGTGTATTAGTATCTTGTACTGGAAACCTGGAAATGCAGATGCAGCCATCTGACATTCACTAGCTCCGTGACCCTAGCAAAGTCAGAGATGCTCAGACACACTTCAGAGACCTTCTAGTTCAACCCACATTTAAACAAGAACTCTACAACATTGCTGACAGCCTCTTCTTTAAAACCTATAGTGAGAAGGGAATAGAACCATAACTATTTGAAACCATTAGGGCTTTGTCCCAAGGGAAGGAAATTTATTTTTTATTTATCTATCTATTTGTTTATTTATTTTTATTAAACAAATGCTTTATTAACTTCTGGTTTACATCATTCATTTCCACCAGATGATGAGTTACATTTCCCCCCCATTTTTTCCCTACCCACCACCCCAGAATAGCAGTCCCACTAGATATTCCCTCATCCAATCTGCTCTCTCCCATATCTTCTCCCTTCGACTTTGCCATTAGGGCAAGGTGAATCTCTGAGCCCCAATGCCTGGATATCTTATGAAACATTTAATTTTAAAACTTCGATTTTCAGATCCATTCCCTTCCTCCCTTGTCACCCACTCCCTCTGAGAAGATAAGCAATTCAGTATGTGTTGTACATGTATAGCTATGCAAAACATTACCATAGTAGATATATTGTAAAAGACTGCTTATATTTCCCTCCCACCCGTCTCACCTCCCTCCTGGTCCATTCCCTACATTGATCCTATCCCTCTTTGATAGTGGGTACTTCCAACCTCCCCTCCCCCGAGAATGCCCTCCCCTCCATCATGCCCCGTCTCATCCCCCTTTCTCCTACTCAGGAGAGTGAGTGAGGGTGAGATATTCCATTTAGTATGTATGTGATTCTCTCCTTGAGCCAACTTCAATGAGAATATGCTTTTGCCTTTTTGCCTTCCTGTTCTTCCCCTCCCCTGCAACTACTTCCCCTTGCCTCTTCTACATGAGATAGTTTACCCTACCCTGTCTCTCTCCATCTCCTCTTGCCAATTTCCTCTCTCACCTCTTAACTTCACCCCTTAAAAATCATCCCTTCCTTGGGGCAGCTAGGTGGCACAGTGAGCAGAGCTCTGGCCCTGGAACCAGAAGGACCCGAGCCCAGATCTGGCCCCACACACCCAACACACAAACAAAAACCCAGCCGTGCAACCACGGGAAAGTCACCCAACCCCAATTGCCCTCCAAAAAAAAAGAATCATCCCTTCCCATCAAATGCAACCTGTGCCCTCTATCCATGTATACTTGTGAACATATGCCCATATACCCTTCTTCAATTATTTTCATAATGAGAAAGGTTTCATCAAACACAGTTATTGTTTTTCATGTATGAATGTAAATAGTCCAACTTTGATAAGTTCCTTATGATTTCTTTTCCTTGATTACCTTCTCAAGCATCTCTTGCTTCTTGTGTCTGGATGTCAAATTTTCTATTCAGCTCTGGTTTTTTTCCTCAAGAATGCTTGAAAGTCTTCCATTCCTCTGAATGACCATATTTTCCCCTGAAACAAAATACTCAGTTTTGCTGGGTAGGTGACCCTTGGCTTCAATCCCAGCTCTTTTGCCCTCTGGAATATCATATTCCATGCCCTTTGATCCCTCAGTGTAGAAGCTGCCAGGTCCTGGGCTATTCTGATTGTGTTTCCACAATATTGAAATTGTTTCTTCCTGGCTGCTTGTAGTATTTTCTCCTTGATCTGGGAGTTCTGGAGCTTGGATATAATATTCCTAGGGGTTTTCTTTTTGGGATCTTTTTCAGGAGGTGATCAGTGGATTCTTTCAACCTCTATTTCCCCCACTGGGTCTAAAACATCAGGGCAATTTTCCTTGAGAATTTCTTTTTTTTTTTTATTTAAACAAATGCTTTATTAACTTCTGTTTTACATCATTCATTTCCGCCAGATTTTGAGTTACAATCATTTTCCCCCCATTATTCCCCTACCCAACCTCCCAGAAGAGTAGTCCCACAAGATATCACTTCCTCCAATCTGCTCTCTCCCATACCTTCTCCCACACCCCCATTGACTTTTCCATTAGAGGAAGGTGAATCTTTGTGTCCCAATGCCTGCACATCTTATCTCCCTATTACAAGCGAAAGAGTATTAATAATAGTATTTATATATATTTGAAACATTTAATGTTACGACCTCGAGTTTCAGATCCATTTCCTTCCTCCCTTGTCACCCATTCCTTCTTGGGAGATAAGTAATTCAGTATATGTTGTACATGTCTAACTATGCAAAACATTATCATAGTAGATATATTGTACAAGGCTGCTTATAATTCCCTCCCACTCATCCCACCCCCCACCTGGTCCATTCCCTACATGATCCTGTCCCTCTTCTATAGTGGGTACTTCCAACCTCCCCTCACCCCAAGGATGCCCTCCCATCCATCATCCCTCCTCTCATCCCCCTTCCCCCTATCCTGCTGCAGGTTGAGATATCCCATTTAGTATGTATGTCATTTTCTCCCTGAACCAAATTCAATGTGAATGTGGTTTTGCCTTTTTAGCCTTCCTTATTCTCCCCCTCCTTTGCAACCACTTCCCCTTGCTTCTTCAACATGGGATAGTTTACCCTACCCTGTCTCTCCCCATCTCCTCTTGCCACTTTCCTCTCTCACCTCATAATTTCATCCCTTGAGTATTCTCCCTTCCCAACAAATTCAACCTATGCCCTCTATTCATATAACTGTAACCATATACACACACATTCACATATGTATTCATATGATCACACCCCCTTCTTCCATTATTTTCATAGTGAGAAAGATATCATCAGTCACAGATATTGCTTTTCCATATAGGAATGTAAATAGTTCAACTTTGATAAGTTCCTTTTGATTTCTTTTCCCTGATTACCTTCTCAGGCATCTCTTGCTTCTTGTGTCTGGATGTCAAATTTTCTATTCAATCCTGGTTTTTTCCTCAAGAATGCTTGAAAGTCCTCTATTCCACTGAATGACCATATTTTCCCCTGAAACAAAATACTCAGTTTTGCTGGGTAGGTGACCCTTGGGTTCATTCCCAGTTCTTTTGCCTTCTGGAACATCATATTCCATGCCCTTAGATCCCTCAGTGTAGAAGCTGCCAGGTCCTGTGCTATTCTGATTGTGTTTCCACAATATAGAAATTGTTTCTTCCTGGCTGCTTGTAGTATTTTCTCCTTGATCTGGGGATTCTGGAACCTGGCTATAATATTTCTGGGAGTTTTCTTTTTGGGATCTTTTTCAGGAGGTGATCGGTGGATTCTTTCAACCTCTATTTTGCCCTCTGGATCTAAACATCAGGGCAGTTTTCCTTGAGAATTTCTTGAAGGGTGATTTCTAGGTTCTTTCTTTGATCATGGCTTTCAGGTAGTCCAATAATTTTTAAATTGTCTCTCCTGGATCTATTTTCCAGGTCAGTGGTTTTTCCCATGAGATATTTCACATTGCCTTCTAATCTTTCATTTGTTTGGATCTGCATAACAGCATCTTGATTTCTCATAAAGTCATTAGCTTCCATTTGCTCCAGTCTAACTCTGAAGGAATGAATCTCCTCAGTGAACTTTTGAGATTCTTTTTCCATCTGGCAAATTCGACTTTTTAAGGCATTCTTCTCCTCATTGCCCTTTTGGGCCTCCTTTGCCATTTGAGTTAGTCTATTTTTTAAGGTGTTGTTTTCCTCAGTCAGGCTGTTGACCCTCATTTCATACTTTTCCTGCATCCTTCTCATTTCTCTTTCCAATTTTTCCTCCACTTCTCTTATTTGATTTTTAAAGTCCTTCTTAAGGTCCTCTATGGCCTGCAACCCGCTCATGTTCTCCCCTGGGGCTTTTGGAGCAGGACTTCTGACCTCTCAGTCCTTTTCCCGCTCTATGCCCCCAAAATAGGAGTCTAGGGTTGCATTTTTCTGTTTCCTTTGCCTTGGCATGTTGCCACTTAATTGCTTGACTTTTGGGCTTGTTGCCACACTATGGCTTTAAGGCCAGATAGAGGAATTTTCATCCCAAACGTGTGGGGGGCAACTTCTGTTTCTGGCAAGCTGTAAACCCACCCACAACTTCCACCCTAGATCACAATCCAGATCCAGGGAGGTTAAAGCAAGAGCGATTACCCCCCAAGACTGATCGCTGGATCTCCCCACGATTTGTAGGCTGGGAGCCGGAAATGCCTATGAAAACTACAAAATGGCGTGTCTCCTCAGCGGCTTCTAGCCCCCAGGGAGGGAGCTGACGCATTCCCCAAATACAGGTCCCAAAGTCCATAGGACACTAACCTCTTACTTTGTCCTAGGCATGTCTATGTTGATAATTCTGGAGTCGCCACAGCTCCTGGTGTTCTGGGGTTCCTCCAGCTGGCTGCTGGCCCTGCCGCCCTGGGGCTAAAACCTCAGCTCACGCGGACCTGGGCTGGGCTGGGCTCGGCTCCTGCGCTCTGCTCTCTGCGGGCTGCTGGCTCCCAGACTGCTGTGCTGGTCCTTCCTGCAGGGCTGCTGGGCTGTCCTCAGCGGGAGGTTAGCTTCTCTGTGTTGTTCTGTGGGTGCTGGGGCTCCAGAAGTTGTTCACAGTCCTTTTTTACATAGTTTGTGGGGAATCTGGGGGCAGAGAGGCTTGGATGAGCTGTTTCTACTCCGCCATCTTGGCTCCGCCCCCCGAGAATTTCTTTAAGGATGATTTCTAGGTTCTTTCTTTGATCATGGCTTTCAGGTAGTCCAATAATTTTAAAATTATCTCTCCTGGATCTATTTTCCTTGTCAATGGTTTTTCCCATGAGATATTTCACATTGCCTTCTATTCTTTCATTTGTTTGGATCTGTTTAACAGCATCTTGATTTCTCATAAAGTCACTAGCTTCCATTTGCTCCAGTCTAACTCTGAAGGAATAAATCTCCTCAGTGAGCTTTTGAGATTCTTTTTCCATCTGGCAAATTTGGCTTTTTAAGGCATTCTTCTTCTCGTTGCCTTTCTGAGCCTCTTTCGCCATTTGAGTTAGTCTATTTTTTAAGGTGTTATTTTCCTCAGTCAGGCTGTTGACTGTCATTTCATACTTTTCTTGCATCTATCTCATTTCTCTTCCCAATTTTTCCCCCACTTCTCTTATCTGCTTCTTAAGGTCCTCTATGGTCTGTAGCCAGCTTGTATTTTCATTTGGGGCTTTTGGTGTAGGAGTTCTGACCTCACAGTCCTCCTCCATGCTTTGAGCCTCTTTGCCCCTAAAATAGGAGTCCAATGTTGAACTTTTCTGTTTATTTTGTTTCTTTTGCCTAGGCATGTTGCCACTTAATTACTTGATTTTGGGGCTTGTTGCCACAGTAGGACTCTGCCACTAGACAGGAGAGCTTCCGCCCAAACGTAGGGTCTTCACAACTTCCACCAGTTGGGTGGCCTTTGTAAAGCCTCCACCTACTCTGGCAAATTGGATACCCACCCCAAACTTCCCCCCCAGACCACAATCCAGATCCAGGCAGTTTAAAGCAAGAGTGATTAACCCCCAGACTGATTGCTGGATCTCCCCACAGTTCGCAGACCAGGAGCTAGAGCTGCTACTGACACTGCAAAATGGCTTCTGTGCTGTGTTTCTTCAGCAGCTTTTTGCCCCCAGGGGAGGAAGCCGACACGTTCCCCAAATACTGGTCCCAAAGTCCATAGGGCACTAACCTCTCACTTTGTCCTAGGCATATCGTGCTGATAATTCTGGAATCACCACAGCTGCTGGTGTTCTGGGGTCCCTCCAGCCAGCTGAAGGCCCAGCCACCCTGGCACACTTGGGTTCAGCTCCCAGAGCACTGCACTGTAGATTCCCAGCACACTGTGCTGTCTGCTCTCAGAGCCTGGCGCTGGC
Organism: Gymnobelideus leadbeateri; assembly: GCA_011680675.1. NCBI lineage: Eukaryota > Metazoa > Chordata > Mammalia > Diprotodontia > Petauridae > Gymnobelideus > Gymnobelideus leadbeateri. The sequence continues at coordinate 692,976 of WOXC01011095.1, read as the reverse complement.
CACTCCCTGCAGGGCTGCTGGGTTCTCCTCAATGGGAGGTTAGCTTCTCTGTGTTGTTCTGTGGGTGCTGGGGCTCCAGAAGTTGTTCGGAGTCCCCTTTCACATTGTTTGGAATTTGTGTGGGGCAGAGCACCTTGGAAGTGCTGTTTCTACTCTGCCATCTTGGCTCTGCCCCCCCCCCCCCGGGAAGGAAATTTAGATTAAGGTGCAGAAGCTTGCCAAAGAGCTGGGAAAAAGTAATTCTGGTTCTAGGTTGCTATGGGTGAACAGCAGCCCATTCTCTATCTCCTATTCTCTTTAATCAAAAAGGCAATTTAACCTTTTTTGTCCTCTTACCAGCTAGTCCCTTTAATTTTGTCCTTTCCTGGAAGCCCAGCTTCTCTCCTGCCCTCCTTCTTCCAGATGTTATGCTTCTCCCAAGCAAGTGCAGGAAGTAAAAAAAAAAGACTACCTTCTTTCTTGAGAGTCAATCAACCAATTGATATTTATTGAGTGTTTTCTATGTGCCAAGCACTATACTAAGCACTGTGAATATAAAGTAAGGGAAAAATGCAATATCTTTTCTCAAAAAAGACTCATAGTTTAATGGCAGAGACACTATGCAGACAACTATGTACAAGCAAGTCATTTACAGGAAAAATTAGAGATAATATCACTTAGGGAAGGCAGTAAGATAAATAAGGACAGCTTGCAGAAGGTATAAGATTTTAGCTGAAATATGAAGGAAGTGAGAGAAGTCAGGAGGGCCAGAGTTCCAGTCATAGGAAATAGCCAGACAAAACACTCAGGGTTGGGAGAGGAAGTGTCATGTGTGAGGAAAATCAAAGAGGCCAGTGTCACTGGATCACAGAGTATGGAGAGAGAAATTAAGTATAAGAAGAAGAAGGGTAGGAAGGGGCCTTTAAAAGCCTAAGAGAGGATTTTATATTTGATCCTGGAGGTAAAAGGGAGTCATCAGATTTAATTGAAATTTGAGGGGATGATATGGTCAGTTCTGTACTTTAGGAAGATCAGTTTGATAATTTAGTGGGTGATGAATTGGAATTGGGAGAGACTTATGGTAGGGAGACCAAGCAACATGCTATTGTAATATTATTGGCTTAAGGTGACAAAGGTCTGCACTAAGATGATGACAGTCTCAGGGGAGTGAAGACAAAGGTAGCAATGACAGGATTTAAAAACTGATTAGATGTGTGTGTGTGTGTGTGTGTGTGTGTGTGTGTGTGTGTGTGTGTGTGTGAGAAAAAGTGAGGAATTCATGAGGGGGGGTGGTAGTAGAGTGGAAAATCCCCTGATTTTGACCAGGTAACCTTTGAAGTCCTGTCCAACCCTAATATTTGATCCCCTAAAGCACTTTAGTAATAAAAGCTCCCTTCTATTCAATTGAATTTGGCTTAAACAAAAGTATTATTTTTACATGGCAAATTACAAAATTATTTTTATGTAATTTGTCTAAGTTGGTGAGGGTTGCCTATGGCCATTGTTGCCTAAGCATCATTTGCTCAAGATGTCAAGCACTCAGGGAGTTCTAAGGGTCACTCATATCCCCTGAAGCCACAGATTCCACTTTTGGACAGCTCTGATTTTTAGAAAGTTTTTCCTTACATGGAGCCCAAATCTGCCTCTCTGAAACCTCTTCCTTCTTCTCTCTGGAGTCAAGTAGAGCATGCTTAGACCCTCTTTCATTTGACAGCTCTTTAAATACTTGAAGACAGCTATCATGTCCCATTAAGTTTTCCCTGCTTTGGGCTAAACATCACCATTTCCTTCTATTAATCCTCATATTGTACAGTCTACAATCCCTTCACTATCCTGGTCAGTTTCTTATGAACATACTTTACCTTGTCAAGGTCCTTTTAAAAATGTGATGCCTTAGTTATTTTTTTAAGAGAGAGATGAACAAATGAACAAAACTAGAAATAAGAAAAGACATGTAACAAAAAATACAGAAGAATTTTCAAATCATCCGGGAATATTCATGGAGCTACATGGTAATAAATTAAATTGTGAACTGTTAATTATCTTTGTATCTTACCCAGAGATTTGCATGGTGTTCTGAATATAGTTTGTGATTAATAAACAGTTGGTGGATAAATGAAAAAATAAAATGTGTTGCCCAGAACACGACACAATGATGCAGTTATCTGATTAGGGCAGAGTATAGGAGAGCTATCACTCTCTTGTTCTGGACACTATATCTTCATTAATGTAGCCAAAGATCATTCTAGCTTTTTTTAAATTAACCATATCATAATAGTGACTTTGGGGCTTGTGGTCCCAAACTAAACTAAAACTAAAATCACCAGCTGTTTTTCACAGACTATTACCTAATCCTGTCCCTTCCTCTTACCCTGGACATAATAAATTGATTTTATGAAAGCAAGTAAAGAATATCTTATTTATTTTATTAAATTTCACTTAATCTCTTAGATTCAGTTTCTCCAACTTCAAAACTGGGATTACAAATCATTTAATTTATTTTTATCATCTTAATTATACAAAACACTTAAATTATTTTTATAGTTCCAATTATGCAAATCCCTTAATTTATTTTTATAATCCCAATTGTACAAATCATTTAACTTATTTTTATAATCCCAGTTTTAAAGTTGGAGACTTTGAACCTGAGAGGTTACTTGAAATTTAATCAAATAAAGGTGATATTCTTCACTTGCTTTCACAAAATCAACTTATTATGTCCAGGATGGGGGAAGGGACATGATTAGGCAATAGTCTGTTAAAAAAAAAAAAGAGCTGGTGGTTTTAGGTTTTAGGTTTAGTTTAGTTTGGAATTGTAATCCCCCAAAGTCAATAGTGTGACACAGTAAATGGTAAGAACAATAATTAAGTCAGAATGATGTTAGGTTACATTAATGAAGATATGGTGTCCAAAATAAGCTCCTATAGTCTTCCCTAATCAGATAATAACTGCATCAAATTAATTTCCTCATAGATAGGTGATTTGTTGGTAGTAAGGTAGCACAGTGGATAGAGTGATAAACCTGGAGACTGATCTTCCCGAGTTCAAATCCAGCCTCAGACACCAGCTGTGTGATCCTGGGAAAGTCACTTAAACCTGTTTGCCTCAGTTTCCTCATCTGTAAAATGAGCTAGAGAAGGAAATGGCAACCTCCTCCAGGATCTCTGTCAAAAAAACCCCAAATAAGGTCACAAAGATTTGGACACAGCTGAACAAGAGATTAATCTTTAATGTTTCTTATAAATGTCATAGTCTAGTATCTAGTATGTAGTCTAATATTTTCAGATCATAGTAATTGCCAGTAATACAGTCAGCAAAGAAGAGATTTGATACACACTTTATTCATGCATACATATAAACATAAATTTGAGTACTCATCACTGAAATGCTATTGTTTTTGTATTTATAACATACTCAAATGCAATAAAGCCAGATTAAGTTAGAATGGAAAATTATTTAAACAGACATTAGGAGACCAAGTTAAGGTAAGCAAACAGGCTCTCCAAATTCAGACGCGTAGTAGGGAAAGAGGAGGAATATTTAACTAGCTAAATTTCATATGAATGAGAAATAAATCTGCATAATACATGACATCAGAGTATTATAGCCTTCACTATTTGTGACTATTGATAGAGGATGAAGTTGGAATCCTTTGCTTCCCTATATAAATATTTCATATTTCTTCATAACTTGAAAAGACCTTTATAATCAACTGCAAGTTGTATGCCAAGCAAAAGGTTTGGAAGTGATTACAAACTGAGTTCAAATTCAGCTTCATCCATTTATTATTGGACAAGCCATAATCCAAGACCTCTCTAGACTTCAGTTTTGTAGTTCACTTATTTTTCAGTCATGCCTGACACTTTATGACTCCATTTGGGATTTTCTTGGCAAGATACTGGAGTAGTTTGCCATTTCTTTCTCCATCTCATTTTACAGATGAGGAAACTGAGGCAAACAGGGTTAAGTGACTTCCAGGCTCACACAGCTAGTAAAGTGTTTGAGGCAGGATTTGAACACAGGAAGGTGAATCTTTCTGACTTTAAGGCTTGCACTCTATCCACTGTACCATCTAGCTTACTTACCTATAAAATGAGGGCGGAGAGTGTGAAAGTGGGGGTGGGGTTAAGTTATGAAGAGCTTGAATGTAAATTATTTTTTTTTCCTGAAGTGGGCATGGAGTTTGGAAGTGTTAAACCCAGAGAAAAAGAGAAATAACTATATATTCGAGCATATAAATCTACCTTTTACAAAAGAAAACCCTGAACTTCAGTGCTTTGTTTGTTAGCTCCTTGGTAAAAGTTTAACATCAGGTTGAAGGAAGCTACTCAGAATCTCAGGAATTCAATACCCTGACATTCCCGGAAAGAACTGGATATGGGCAGTCATTCCATACTGGAATGATCTCTACCCAGGCTCAGGGAAATTGTTGGACACAACTGTTAAGAGAAATAACATTTAGTTGTCTATGTCAAAACATTGATTTTTATACAACAATATTAATGTTGACCTACATTCTGAGTTGATTTATAACAAGCAGAATATTGTCTAGAACCCTTATTTGGCAGAGGATCAGAAGGGATATCAGAAATGGATACGGAGGGGGGTGGGGGGGAAGCATCTTCAAACAGATGTCCTTAGAATAGAAATAAAACTGTGTCAATGTGAACCACATTATCAACACCTGCTTCAAAGTTTAGGCTGTGGGGATACCATTTAGTAAGTTACCACTTCTGTGTAACCATACACTTCAGCCTCTTGGGAGAATTCATACAGCTTCCCAAGGTACCCAATTTACAAGAAGGGGTTAGCTTGGGAACTGGAAGAATGCGCACAGAATGGTTCCTTTTTTTTTTTTTAAGGTCTCTGAATGTGAGAAAGGTTTTTCAATTAACATTTGAATAAGCCTTCTTGGATTTCTTTGCAACTAAGATACACACAAAAATGAATGAATGGGTTTCAACTGAATATCTATAGATGGGGGAGCAGATTCTAACCCAGCTTCCTCCCGCACTCTGGCATATACCCACTGCTGTTCAGAGCACCCTTTTTCAGTCAACACAGAGTTAGCACTTTGATCTGTAACTTGGTACTCCTCTCATCGCCCCTCCGCTCTATATCTGGCTACCCCAGGGGGCAATCAGACATTTGCCTAGAAGCTTGTGAGGTAAAATGCAGTTTTTCAATTGGGGCCAGGGAACAGCTGTGGCCTGTCACCCTGGAAACTGCCTATTGGCCTGGCATCATGGAAATATGCCCAGCCTGTGTGGTGGGGGTCATCTGACCTTGCCCCCACTTAGTTTGGCACCTTGTGTGGTCATCCTTTTCATCCTCCCTCTCCTTCAGCCCTACCCCTGGGGACCTGAGAATTTCTATGGGCCTTTCTGAGATGCAGAGCTTAAATTGGACAGATTCTCAGATAGAATGCCTTTTTTGGTGGCCTGATAGAGAAGAGGTTGGTAAACATACCCTTAGCTGGCATAGGGAATTAGAAAAAGATGGATCTCTTTTTATTCTACACTATTAAAACTGAAGTCACATATGGAAATTATTCTGTAAATCGGCCTTAATTATTTGATATTTCAGAAGATGGAAATATTTCAATTTGGCCTCCATATTCAGATTATCTGTGTAGACTCAACCTTAAAACCTAATGGTACCATGGTAAAACATTTTCCCTGATCTGTGGAGCTATATACTGTTCACCTGAGATTTAAGTGTTTATATAGATACACATGAAAAACATCTGTTTATCATAATAAAACTTAGCATTTTATTTTGTGTGTTTCCCCATTTAGGTGCTCAAATGTCATCTATTACTACTGACTTAAACATTTTCCCTTCTTTTTCTTATTTATTTTAATAAAAAATTTAAAACAAAGAAATATGCCCCCAAAGGGTTGTTGCTGCAAATTCTTCACCAGTCCCTGCTTAGTGTTGTGATTCGAGAATGAATGCTTTTCACTCAGTGATTTTTTTCAACTGGCCTAATGAGGGATCTTGGGAATATCAGACTTGGATGTAATGAAGAATACATGATGAGAAAAAATACTACATATATGAACTTTTACTGGTATACAGAAAAGAATACAGAATCCAGGTTAATATATATATACTTACATGTATGTATTGATATTTTTTTTTATATACACACAGTACATTACAACCTCCCCCTTTTCCTTGGAGAAGCATCGATCTATGGTTCAGAATATTGCATTTTCTAATAGACACATTCACTGTTAACTGTTTTTGCTTGCATCCTTGTCTTTTTTTTTTTAGGCATAGTAAGGCTTACTGGTTGTGTGTGAAGGGTGTTGTTCAGTCATTTTTTAGTTGTGTCTGACTTCATGGCCTCTTCTGGAGTTTTCTTGGAAAAGATATTGGAGTGATTTGCCATTTCCTTTTCCAGCTCATTTTATAGGCAAAAAAATGGAGACAAACATGGTTAAATGACTTTCCCAGGTCACACAGCTAGTAAGTAAGTGTCTGAGGCTGGATTTGAACTTGACTCCAAGCACTCTATCCACTGTGCCACCTATCTGCTCAAAGGGTGATGAGGTATGTCTAGAAATGACTCATATGAATACAAAATCATCAACAAAATAAATATTATACATATGTATGTAATATCACATATTGGATAGATGAGTAAATAGCAAATTGTAACATAGAAAATTCTTACAAAAGGAGACAATAATATCACCACATTGTAGGGTACCTGAAGTATATTGCATTGGTATATTATGTCTCACTCTGTTGGGGAGTTGGGCTTGACAGAAAATTGTTAATACAATAACAGAAATTGTCAATACCAAATGTAATATGGACTGTTACTCCCTTAAATGATCCTTGTAATGTCAGAATTTCAGTAAAGTCCTTATATATCTACTCTTAAGCTATTTACTCTTGCTTTGGCTGAGCTGAACCACACCCTAATATGTGGGTGGATCCTAGGTCCCCCCACCCAGGAAGTTGGTCTAGTGGGGAGCATAACTCAAGCTAGACCTCAGTTTCTAGTGTCCTTGCCCTCTTCCCTTGGGATTCATGGTATGAAGGACAAAATAGCCAGAATGAAGTGGCTTTCCTTGCCCAGATTTCCACTATGCCACTGGGATCTCATGACTAGGCCTTGCTACCTCACAATACCTTCTCCCCTCTCCTCCTAAAGGTATAAGAAGCTTTTGCATGGGTCTTGGAATTGGGAAATCCACTGGACAACCCCCAGGGTGGTAGGTTTGCTACACTGTTATCTCAATTAAAGTTGTTTTACTCCTCAACTCATGGCTTTGATTTATTTTAGGATTTGACAGCATATATAATACAGATTCAATGATAACCCTTCAGTGAAGTCAGCAGTGTAGCCAGTCAAAGGTTTTAAATCTAATCAAATGCCTACTAAGGTTTTGGGGCAGGGATAAAAGAGAGGCAGACATCCTTTAGATGTCTGTAAGACATTGAATTTCAAAGACGCACCCATCATTATATCCTTCTGCAAGCAGCAATCTTGGTGCTGTCATGTAACAACCATTATGGCATCTTGCAATTTTCCACTGCTCTCAAGTCTAACTGGGATTCTTCTGGGCCAAATGATACAGTAGAGTACAACATGGTATAGTATTAGGCATTAAGACCGAACAGCAGCTTTGTCTGGGAACTCCATCTGCATCATCTTTTCATCAGAATAAACTGACATGTATACATTTGTGTGCAGAGCTCTTTACTATTTTCTTTTTTAAAAACTTTTATTTAGTATTTTATTTTTTACCAGTTACATGTAAAAACAATTTTTAACATTAATTTTTAAAAATTTGAGTTCCAAATTCTCTCCCTCTCTCCCCTCAGACCCTGCCCCCCCGCCCCCGCCCTGCATTGGGAAGGCAAGCAATTCCATATAGGTTTTACATGTTGTAGGCATGCAAAATAGATTAATAGTCATGCTGTGAAAGAAAACATAGACAAGGGAAAAAACCTCAAGAAAAATAAAGAAAGTAAAAAAAGTATCCTTCAGTTTGTATTCAGACACCATCAGTTCTTTTTCTGGGGACAGATAGCATTTTTCATCATAAGTCCTTCAGAGTTTTCTTGGATCATTGTATTTCTGAGAATAGTTAAGTCACTCACAGCTCTTAAAATATTACTGTAACTTCGAATACAGTACATTTCACTTTGCATCAGCTCATGTAAGTCTTCCCAAGTTTTTCTGAGAGCATCCTATTCATCATTTCTTATAGTACAATAGAATTTCATTATAATCACATACCACAACTTGTTCAGCCATTCCCCAATTGTTGGGCATCCCCTCAACTACTAATTCTTTACCCCCAGAAAAGAGTTGCTCTAAATATTTTTTTACATATAGGTCTTTTTCTTTTTTGTTTTTTGTCTTTTAGGATACAGTCCTAGTAGTGGTATTGCTAGGTCAAAGGGTATGCATGGCTCTTTCCACATTGCTCTACAGAATGGTTGAATAAATTTACAACTCCACCAATGGTGCATTAAAGTCTCGTTTTTCCCACATTTCCTCCAACATTGTCATTTACCTTTTCTGGTCTGATAGGTATGAAGTAGAACCTCAGAATTGTTTTTAATTTGCATTTCTCCAATCAATAGTGAGTATTTTTGATCTTCACTATTTTCAAATATGCATGGTGGCATTGCCTGTTAATATTTACCACTTAATGTGTAAAACATTTATATTTTGACAATTCCTATGAACCTAAACAGGTTTTACTTTGGAGGTTTTGAACCCCAAATAATTTTGTACATGGATTCACATTGATCTATTTAATACTTTCTATAGGGAAAAATCAAGAAATGAACTAAATTTGGTTAGAATCTGAATATCTATGTAATTGACATAGCAGAATCTCTGCCTCCTATTCAAAGGGGAAGATAGCATAGTGAATAATTGTAATGGAAATGCAGATTTGAAGATCTTCCCTGCCCCTAGGCCCTTTGATTGGCTTAAGAGACTTTGATTGACTTGAGTGACTCTGAGAACCTTCCTTGATTTGAAAATATACTCTGCCCTCTAATAGGCTGAATGTGGTCACATGGAGCCTGTGGTAGGAGGCTTGGTTTTCAGGAATGACCACACCTTGATGCTGTGTGATTGGGCAGTGGGTCAAGAGGGTGGTTACATTCTCTGAGCCAGGAGAAGACTATATAATCCCTGATTTGAGGCTTTGCTTTGGGGCTCACTTTGAGAAGTGTTGTGTGATTTGACCAGATGAGACTCTGGGAAGCCGTTGTTGAGAGCCCCCCAGCTTTGAAAACCCAAATGTTGATGCTTCCCTCTCTGGTAACTGTGATTTTGTATTGATAATGGTTGGACAGTTTGGAAGCCTGTCTGTTTGATCTGTCTGTATACTCTGAAGTTTGGGGTGCTGATCTTTTCCCCTGAACTAAGTAATATATGTTTGTTTGATTAAAGTAAGCTTGTTAACCCATTTTGAGTTGCTTTCCTTTACAAAAGCAGATCTAAGAACCTGTGTTGGCAGTCACCCTGTTGATGTTGGGGTGCTTACTGCTACAATAATAAAATTTCATGAATTATATTGATAGGATTATAGAGTTAGAGCCAGAAGGGACTTTAGAGGTTATCTAGTTCAACCCTCTCACAGAGAGGAAATTAAGTCCAAAAAAGGTGAAATGATTATTCAATGTGAAAAAATACAACAGAAAATACATGCATATTATATGTCAGATTTATTCTTCCATCATCATGAAGTTACATAATGCCTATGGCTGCCCTGTCAGGAAAAAATGAAAAAAAAATAATCAATAGAAATTTTTTTCAAAAAAGGAGAGGTACATATGATGAAGAATGGTATATCAGAAGTACAGGACAGCATGAAGAAGACCATGGTACTGAAGAGGTTAACATAAAATGATGAGGTATAGGGCTTAAGGGGCTGGAGACCCCAAAATACCAATACACCAAGTCCTGCTAAATAAATTCAACTTAAGTCTTCTCTCAACCAAAGAAAAGCAAAATTTATTAAAAGTTTGTCATATTGGGTAGACTCTTAAGGAGCCTTGGTATCTGTGACACTTGCATTAGGCAAGCAGGCCAGAAACATCTGACACAGAGTAAATCTGTGCTAGGTCATTCTCCAGCCTTCTTCCTTTCATGGAGGCAAGATGGGGTCTCATATACAGAAAGATTGTTCGAGGAATCTAGGGGTGGTCTAGAAGAAGAGTTGGGGGGTGGGGGCTCTTCAGGAGGAGTCAGATGAGGTCAGAATCCAGTAATGAGTTTGGGGAGGGCCTTCAGGAGGAGTCAAAGAGGTCAGACTCCAGTAATGAGTGATTAAGGGTGGGAAATTGCTGGAGGCTACCTGGAGACCTGTTGGGCTAGGCCAGTTCTAGAATATAACAGATTGGGGTGTAGATATTTGGGGAGGATCAAGGGTGGGAAGTTGCTGGACAAAGGAGGGCTAAAGATTTGGGCAGAGCCACAACAAAGGCTTCTGGCCTCATGCAAATGCCTCAAGTGGGAAGATTCAAGGAGAACTCTAGGGGGTTCCCAAAGCCTGTACCTCATCAGTACCATGTCGTTCTCTATCACGAACTTTGGTCAAGTCATTCTGGGTCTCAGTTTCCCATCTATAAAATGAGGGTGTTAGATTATATTTTCTGAGATTTTTCTTTAATTATTCAGTAGGCTAGTTGGTCTCACTAGGGAAATAAATTAGAGGAGGGGTATAAGTAAGTAATCTAGGTATAACACAGACCTCAGGAGTCAGGAACTTCTAGCTTCATGTCCCAATTCTGACAGTCTATGACCTTGTATAAGTCAATTAACCACTTAGTACTCCAGGTAACTCTTGAGGACTGAGGTGCAGAGAAGATGCAGAATTATGCTGGTAGTTTCCTGTTGAGGGAGTTTCCTAGCCTGGATATCCCTGCACTATTGAAAGCACAGGTATGACACCCAAAATACCAATAATGATAATAGCATCCTTAGTGTCAGGCATCATTTTAATGTAATGTTTGTTCCCTATTTTATAATATTGATAGATTAACAAGAGACTTTTGTAGTATGCCATTTATTAGGAAGACTACTTTGACTTGAATTCTGTTCCATATCTTCTCCACAAAAATGGTAAGCATTTCAGCAAATAGAAGTTTCTTTGCCATATGCCTTGCTTGTTATCAAGAAGATCGTCTCTGTTTTATCCGGCAAGAAATCTCACATCATTTTGAAATAATGCACTTCGGGGTGGCTAGGTGGCGCAGTGAATAGAGCGCCGGCCCTGGAATCAGAAGGCCCTGAGTTCGGAGCCGGCCTCCGACACCTAATCCGCACAAACAAAAACCTAGCCGTGTAACCTTGGGCAAGTTACTTAACCCCAATTGCCCTAAAGGGGCGGCTAGGTGGCGCAGTGAGTAAGAGCGCCGGCCTCGGAGTTTGGATGACCCGAGATCAGATCCGGCCTCAGAAAATGAGCACCCACGCATAAATCAAATGACTAGCCGTGTAACCTTGAGCAAGTTACTTAACCCCAATTGCTTTAAAAAAAAAAAAAAAAGAAATAATGCACTTCATTGGAGGAAAATTTTTGAGAGGCATTTTGCTGCATTGAATCGAAAGCTTTTTTAAGGTCATCAAACAATAAGAATTATGGGATCTTGTATTCCATTTATCTTTCAATCAATTTTGTAAGAATAAAAATATGGTCCACTGTAGAATATCTTCAAAACACCTGCCTATTCAGTTCTAATATGCTTAGCAAGAATGCTTTTGATATATGTATGCAAGTGATTCTCATAAAAATCACTGATAGCTGGGGAAGTAGGCCTAAAAACATGTAGGTACTGAACTGTTTTACTTTGATTTGGTAGTAATAAGATCAGAGATTCCCACCTCCATTTTTAGGTTAAATACAGTTGAAAGCAATTGACATTGTCGCCATTCCCACACCCATGAATTGCCTGAAGCTGACCAGACATTATTACTCAGGGCTTCTGACTAGTTTGTAAATGTCCTAAACTCTCCCCTCTGGGATTCCCAAACTTTCTCTACAAACTTTTAGTACTTATGCAAAACGACTTACTTTGTGAAAAGATAGAATGTTCCAGCCCCTAGCACCTGTAGCCCCTCTTCCCTCTGCCTTTATAAAAACCCCCGTCTAACTCCCTTTTGGGAACCCCAGCACTTGCTACTGCATGGAACCTCACTTGTAACCCCTTGCCCTGACTAAAGATCATAAGTTGTGCTATATTGGCTGTCTTCTTATTAATTCAGGTTAGAGTGAGGCTGATGACTTCACACAACTCTGCCTCACTTAAATCCAATTCACTTGCAAGATATCACCCTCCTGGTGTCATGAGTTTTCTCTAAGAATGAAGGACAAAGGACCACCACCACCACCACCAACAACAACAACAATTCGGGTTGACTGTCTTCCCCACCTTCAGACACCTTGAAAACTAATCCCTTTGATGCCCTCAAAATTGTGCTGCCTCTTGCACCTCTTTCCCCTTGTATACTTGATTCAGTCAATCTTTGCTCTCCAATGTCCTTTCTATACTCTCTGTAAGTACATCTAGGATTGTGATTTCAAAACACAAATTTGATGGCTCTATTATGACAAGTTTTCCTTTTAATAAAAGTCCTTGTATATCTTTTCCACTTTTTATCTGTTATTCTTTCAAGTTCCATACTTAAATATTTGTAATATTTAGGCAAGAGGCTTCTGTGTAAAGTCTTTGTCTAGGGAATGGCTAAACAAATTTTAGTATGTGAAAGAAAAGGAATATTCTTGAGCTGTAAGAAATGATGTATTCGATGGAGGCAGAAAAGCATTGAAAGATCCATATGAATGCTTATGAAATGACTTAAGCAGAACCAAGAAAAAACTACACAGTGACTATAACAGTGTAAATGGAAAGAATAGTTACACAGCAAACATCGAAAATGAATGTAATGAAATTATGAAGATCAAGTAGAATTCCATTGATGAAATATGAGAAGACACTCCCAACCCATACATACCTTGAGGGAAGTGGGAGGTCCATAGGTGTCACATTGTCCATGTATTTGGATTTTTTAATAGTATTGATTAGTTGTGCTGATTTTTTTTCCTACCTAAAAATTAAGATTTGTTATATGGGTTGGCTTTCTGGGAAGGGGTAATGGGAAGGATACTTAGGATAACAGAAAATACCAATAAAACTTAATAAAAAAAATAAAACCCTTTTCATTCTTTACTACTAAACCATATTTGCCAAAGTAATTTTCCACAATCTTCACCTTTAACTGAAGTCACCAAATATCAAAGTATATGTTCATATAATTTTGAGGGTCTCATGGGATTTTCATAGAATTTCATAGAATTGCTTCATAGAATTTCTATACCTCTTTGTCTTCTACAACAGATTCCAGTGCTTAACTTGTCATTATTTTCATGGTGGTCTTTTTGCAAATAGCTATTGTGAGCACTGTAATATGAGATCATCAAATATCCAGTATTAGGATGTTTCATCTTGCCTTTGTATACATAATAAAATCAACTCCTCCAACTCCAAGGAAAACCTTGAGTTATTCTTCCGCTTAACTGCAATTTCCTTTTGTCTTCTACTTTCAATTAAAGCATGAATGTGGAGGTGGATTTAATCCATTTTCTCTAGTAGCATGCCTGTTCACTGGTCTTTAGAGTGCAATGGCACATATAGTGCACTTACAGCTAAATTAATGGATATTTAAAAAATCAACAGTTAAAAATAAGACACTCTAAAAACTGTGATTCTTGGTACCTTATGTCCCCCTTTGCTATCATCATTACAGAGAATGACACAAACTAGAGCCTATGCTGTATTTTATTTCATTGCTATCATGAATTTGCCATGCTCCATACTTGGTGAAGAGCCTTTTCATATTTTATTAGACTGGTCTTCAGAAAGAAGAAACAATCTGTGCTTTGGATGATATTTAAAGACTTTCTAACATGGTAGAGAACCTATTCGAGCTGATACTATTCTGGCATATCCTTCCATTAACCAAGGATGACCTCCCCACCATGATAAGGCATTAAGGTAGGGCTTTGTTGAGAAAATCGGCATAATTTATCAAAAAATAAAATTTGAATATATGATTAAAATGAAAAGAGAAACTCTAAATAAAAAAATGGTGGTAATTTTACTATTGTCATACAAAACAGAATAATTAAAATATACTAATATCAAATTTTTTTAATGACAAAAAATATATATAAAAAGCTGCTTTTTCTTGTCATGGGTGATATTCCCAGGTAATGAAATAAAGTATCAATATAATTGCTAGATCAGGTTAAAACTCATCAGATCTTTATGTTCTTGCTAAGAACTGGGGTGCTTAGGTTCTATTTTTAGAGTTGATCTTTGGCTTACTATCATTAACAATAGGAATAGGGATCTTAGCACTATGTAGTAGATATGGCACTAGACTTAGAAGTATGAAGATCTGTGTTCAAAAGCGGACTTTCATGTTTACTGACTGTGTGACTTTAAAGAAATCACTTAACTTCTGTATGCTTCAGTTTCCTTATCTTTAACATAAATTGGATTCATTGGCCTCTATGATGCTTTCCATCTTATAAAACTATGATTCTACGAGTGATTAGCAAAACTACCAGTTGCACAGTAAATGTAAACAAGTTGGTCAAATTAAATCTTTTCAAACTCTAAATTCAGGATCTTAACTAACTGATTCTAACTAGCCCATTGTTTGCAAAGTCCACTTTCTAGTTAACTTCTTTCCTAAATCTACCCTTTCTCCAAACTAATACACACACACAGAGGCATGTTCCCCCTTAAGTTCAGAGTTCTATTGATTTTTATTTTTTATTCTTAAAATGCCATTTATCTAATATTAAAATTTAAGGTTACGCACTGGCAAACATGATACTTAAGTAATGCAAATGATCTTGAAATACCAAGGCCAAAAAAAATCCACTTACTGTATCTCTTTTGCAATGACTCTGAACACATTAAATAGCATGGTGTTTCAACCATTTTTATTCCAAACCCCCAAAACCTTTCTTATTTGAATGTTTTTAATCATCAGTCTGAGCACTTTAAAAATTAGCACTCTTAAGAGCACTTGAATACCATATTTCATTTTCTTTTATATAAAAGAATTGAAATTGTATTCCTTGTTTAAGAGTAGATGGTATTTAGATACTTCCAGATGATATTCCCTCACCCCTGAATCTTTTTTTTCCATTTCTTTAAATCTCATTTTTCACTGGACAGTATTTGTAATGCCAGGCTAACATCCCCTGGAATGATATAAACAATGTGTGCTGGTATCTTCTTAATTCTGAAGGGATTAAACCTAGTGCCTATTATACAGTAGCAGTTATGAATGTTGGATTTTGCATTGATATAAAAATATGTCCTCTAAACTCTTCCTATCAAGTTGTACTGGATATAATTATTGATGTGTTACCCATCAACAGAAAGTGGTGGGAATGGGTGAGAATCAAGTTTGGACCAAAGGAGATTGTCTGTACCAGAGAAGAATAAACAGAGATTATAACTCACTTCCAATCAACCACCATAACCCACTATAATCTACCTCCAAACCCACCACTAAACAATCAGAAGTAGTTTATACATGTGCAATTACGTAAAATATTTCCATATTGGTCATTTTATACAAGAAGACTCAAATAAAAGGAAAGAAAGAAAGAAAAAAAGCAAAAAATACCATGCTTTAGTTTGTATTCAATCTGTAATCAATATCAGTTCTTTCTCTGGAGGTGGATAGTATGCTTCATCATTATTCCTTTGGGATTGTCTTGGGTCATTATATTGCTGAGAATACCTAAGTCATTCACAATTCTTCATCAAACAATATTGCTGTTACTGTGTAGAACTTTCTCCTGGTTCTGCTCACTTCACTATGCATCCGTTCATGTAAATCTTTCTCGGTTTTTCTGAAAGCATCCTGTCTGTCATTTCTTATAGCACAATATTTTTCCCATTACAATCATATACTACAGCTTGTTTATCTATTCCCCAATTGATGGACATCACTTTGGTTTCCAATTCTTAACCATCACAGAGCTGCTATAAATACTTTTGTACAAATATTGACCTTTTTAACTTGAGCAGCAGGTGCCTATCAAAAACTTTGGTCGACAAATATGTTGTAAGACATTAAAACTATGCCTTATGTTTGCAGCTATGGAAATGTACTATATAGAAGTTTTTGTCATTAAGTTATTTTCATTTTTAACTTTAAAGAGACAAGACCTGCTCCTCCCCCATCCCCTTTACAGAGACATTTCCCTAATTTATTTATGAGGATAAGTCTCCAGAATCAGGTAACCTTACCTCTGGCCTACTACTGCCTCTATCCACTCAAACACATCCATAATTGATGGAATGGTCTAGAGTGTTGCTGCAACAATCAATTTAAGGTCAGCTCCCTGAAAGAGCAAATAATGCCACTATGCTGGATGAGAAATAAATACGTGCAAGAACTAAAAAGTACTTTGTTGAAAGAACAGGGTGGTGGTGGTGGTGGGGGGGGGACTGAATCCAGAAAGAGGACACTTTGAACAATTCATTCCTAAATGAAAGTGCCTTTTCTTGTGTGTGTGTTTTTTTCCCCCTGAGTTGGCTTGATCTGCCTAAAACTGTTGTTGAGGCACGTTAATGATTGACCTTTGAGGGAACCACATGCCATTTGTTGTTCCCTAGCAGTGAGGGTCTCAAAGAAACTCCAAATCTCTGAGAAAAAAAGAGGATTAAGAGGTGGAAGGAAGGAAACCCAGTGAAGGTGATGACTGTTAGCAGAGAACTGTGTTTTCCCTGGGATAGTTTTGCTCCTGTTTACCCTGGGAAGTAAATTTTATCTCATTGGTTATTTAGACTTACTTGGTAGGACAGTTGTTAAGAAGTATACAGTGATTAATCTCAGTTAAACAAAGTCATCAAAACCAGAAACACAAAACACAGCAAAGTTCCAAGCCCAGTATTTAAGGAGGCTCTTTAGCTGATCCCTTAACTAATAGAAATAAAAAGAAAAGGACTAAACCTGTGATTTCATTGACATGGGAAAATCCTGGGTGAGGGAATTCTTTCCACCAAAGCAACTTCTATGCAACTCAGTCTTAGAGAGTTGCCTAAACCACTAACAGGCTAAATAACTTTGCCTAGGATAGAGGTTCCCAAATTTAATTGACCTACTGCCCCCTTTTCAAAAAAAATTACTCCCTGCCCCCCCAGAAATATATTTTCTTCTTTTGTGTCATTTTTAAAAAATGTAAAATTTTTAAAATGATACATCTTAATTTATTGTAAATTTGGGGGGGAGGGCAGTTTCCTGCATTGAAATTTTGATGACATGATATTGCATCATATAACCATATTGTATTACATATGCATATTACATTACATATGCATATTCCTGCTGATGCATCCTAGACTTCCTAACAATGTACTAATGCTCACCTGCCAACACTTGCTGGTTAAGACCTGTTGGTGAACTTGACGACTGACCTGTTATAACTTGTATCTTGTATATTTATTTGGAAAATAATGTAATCACTATAGCTTTAACACTATTACATAATAGATAAAATATGTACAGTTTTTCAAAATTTCCTTATCTTCTTTCCTTATGCTTCTGCCATCCCCTTATTTTTATTCATTACCCCTTAATTGTTCTTGAGGCTACTACCACCCTCTGGATTAGTCCAGTGCTCCCCAGGGGTGTTGTTGCCCACTTTGGGAACCTGTGGGCCCTAGAGCCTCATAGCCACTATGCATTAATAAGTGAGACTCAATTTAGATTTATCCACTCAACATTGTCTCTTAATACAAATAAAAATGGGACTAATTGAATTTAGTCCAACAACCCTCAAAATGCTGCTAAAAGTACAAGTAAATTTATTAACATTGCCACTGAAAAAGTTCTTATGCTAAAATTCATATTGATCACTAAGGGAAAAGGATATGAGCCATGAAAAATGTTCCAAGGGAAGAAAAATTTTAGAAACAAAATATGCTTCAACCAAGTCTATTGTAGTCAGTTGCTACAACTGAAAAGTCTATTGACTTTTCAAAGCACAGTTTAAAACTCCCCTTTTCCAGGAAGCCTCTCTAGATTAACCTCACATTTGCTCTGATCACTTTATTACTTTTAAGTTTCTTGGGCACAGTGATTATGATGTGAATAACTTAATCATTCATCAGCTCCCCCCCCCCCACCTAACTTTCTCATATTTGTATTCCTATCTTCCCAATTGGATTACAATCTCCTTGTGGGAAGGATTTCTTTCCACTTTTTCTTCTCTTCCCCCCCTGCCCCCATAGCTTCGAATATAATGGTTAACACATAAATAGTGTTCAGTAATTGTTAATTGAATGAATGAACTTCTATGGGTTATATTATTATATGATAATCCTTATGTCTATATATCAAGTTCTAACCTCTCTCCTGAACTTCAATCTTGTATCATCAGCTGCTTCTTGGACATCTCCAACTAGATGTCTGGTAGACATCTCAAACTCAACATGCCTAAAACAGAACTACTATCTTTTCCCCAAAACTTTCCTCATTCAGAACCTCTGAATGTCCTTATTTTCCTTGAGGGAATCATCTTTCTCCCAAGTCAACCAGGCTCCAAACCTTGACTTCTCATTCTTTCTTTTTTCCCTCCTTTTTGATAATATTTTATTTTTTCCCAATTATAGGTAAATATATTTTCCTTCTCTCCCCTCCTTCTACCTCTTTGAGATGGTAAGCAATTTTATATAGGTTATACATGAACAATAATGCAAAACATATCAGTAATGTTATTAAAGAAGATACAGACAAAAAAAGAAAATATAGACAAAAGAAAAAAGACACAAAAATTTTAAAAAATGAAAAGTAGTATGTTTTGCTCTGCATTCAGACTGTATCAGTTCTTTCTCTGGATGTGGACAGCATTTTTCGTCATAAGTCCTTTAGAATTGTCTTGTATTATTGTACTGCTGAGAATAGCTAAGTCATTCACAGCTGATCATCATACAAAATTGCTGTTGCTGTGTACACTGTTCTCCTGGGACTTCTCTTTCTTATTCACTCCACATCTACAATATGTTGCCAAGTCTTATGGTTTCTACCTTCATAACATCTCTTATATAGGTCCTATGATAAGACTAACATCTATCAGGGTACTTCTCCACCTGCATCCCCCAACTCTCTTCACAGCATCAGTTTTCCCTGTGGTATCCCTATGACCTGAATAGCCTTGGTGAAGTTCCCTAGTCCCCTAAATGTATCAAAAGTCTTCCCCACATGGAATCAGGGTCCCTCCAACTTGATGGATATCTGAGACTAAAGACTACTTGAGTTGCTATACCTTGCCTTGCTGATTTTATCACACTTTATGTCCTCCCCTTCCCCCCATTCAGTAAACTCCAATAGTTCTCTATTATTTCCAAGGTCAAATATTAAAATCTTCTGTTCAGCCTTTAAAGCCCTTTACAGCTTGCCCCTTCCTACCATCACAGCATTCTTATACTTTACTCCCCTTCATGTAGTCTGTGATCCAGTAACACTGGACTTTTTGCTGTTCCTGACACCTGACTCACCATTTCCTTGCCTCTGTTCATTCCTTGGCTTTTCCCCAATGCCTGGAATGCTCTCCTTCCTCCTGTCCATGTCCTGGCTTCCTTGACTCAACTTAGATCCCACCCTTACTGGAGGTCTTTCCCACTTTCCCTGCTCCTACTCGTCTGTATAGGATCACCTCTCATTTATAACACATATATGTAACATCAATAAAACATTATCTTATATGTAATTACATACAATAAATAATAGATATATGTGTAATGCATATACATTTCTGGTATATAAGTATTTTCATGTTGTATGACCCATTAAAATGTGAACTCAAGAGCAAGGACCTAACTTTTGCCTTTCTTTGCATTCCCAATCCTTAATACAATGCTCAATAAATACTTGTTGATAATTGATTGAATGAATGACTGTGAATATGCCTGGTGTGGTTTTGTGTACTTTACACACAATTTCAAGGTTTAAAATCTTTTAAATTAAATCATGGAATTGTTGAATATTGAAAGGAGCCTTAATGATCATCTAGTCCAGTGGTCTCCAAAGAGGCATCCTAGGTGACTATCTCCTGACACTAGGAGTGAAGCTTTACCTCAATTAATGAGAGTGCAGTCAATCATCGCGTCAGTCAGTCAACAACCATTGAAGTGATTACTATGTGCCAGGCACTGTCCTAAGACTGGGAGACTGGTCACATCCTACTTTTACTTTGATAACCAATCATGGGACTTGTTTCTAACATAACCACACCCTCATCCTCCCCAAATTCACCCAATTTGTACCTTTTGTCTCATATGCAAGTTCCCAATCTCCTCCCTTCTTAGGTGGCATGACCTCTGATAGCAGCTTTGGTTTAAGCCCATAATAGAAGGGAGGCATACACATGGGAAACTCCAAGGACCTGCTTCTGGGAAAATATATATCGTGTTGGCTTATCATGTGGGTGGAAGCAACCTCTCCATCTCCCCAGCCTTTAATTTTATATGGGACAGAGTTGCACAAGATAAGCAGGTAGGGGTGGCTTGTTATATTATCTCTTCTCCCCACAAAAACAAACAAAAAAACCCACCCCTCTTCTAAACTCCCCTATTACTATAAAGGTCACCAACATTCTTCAAGTCACTAAGGTTCACACCCTTGGTGTAATTTTCAACTACTCCTTTACTCTCCTTCAGCACCCTCTCTCTATATCCAATAAGATGCCAACTCTTGTCATTTTTACTTCCACCTTTCTTACATCTGTCCTACTTACATCTTTCTACTCACTAGTAGGTTGCCACCCTAATTCAGTCCTTCATAATTTCTTACTTGGATGAGTATAATAACTTCCTAATTAGTCTCTGTCTCAAGTCTCTCTAATCTATTCTCCACACAGCTATCAAAGTAATTTCATAAGGAGACATCTGATTGTATCATTTTCTTACTCAATAATCTCCAGTGATTCCCTATTGATTCTAGGATTAAATTATATTTCATCTTTATCTCAATCTTCTAAATTTTCTATTTTGGGGTAAGTTTTGTAATATATATAAATGTTACTAAATAACATAAATATAATTTGTAAAAAATTAATATATACATATTAGGAGTACATGTAATTTTTAAAACTAAGACTAATAAAATAAATAATACTTTAATACTACAATGGAATGATCAAAAAGATTGAGAGGCCATTTGTCTAGTTCAACACCCAAAATCTTTGTGCTCCAGTGAAATTAAGTGACTTCTTAATGTCAACTGACAAATGACATTAGTTAGAGTCCTCCTTGCTTTTTAACCACACCATTTTGCTTAGTCTTTGAAATCTGGTCAGGAATAATCATTACATTCTATAATCCTCAACCACCCTTTCAATATTTCATATTACAGTAATAACTCACCTATTTATTCCACAGTTAACCTGGGGAGAAAACAAAGGCCTTTAAGTGGACAAAATACATGTTTAAAATCCTTTCACAAAAGGTCAGGAAATTGTACTTGGAGATTCTCTCAAACTCCTAGCAAGAGTCCATTTACTTTAATTTTGTGCACCATTTTAGTAAATTATAGATATGAAGAAGGAGCAAAAAGGATAGGAACAGAAATATACAGTAACTCAATTAAAGGAAGTAACTGATTAAAGGGATAGAAATGTAACCCATGACTTCAAATGTTGATATATCAATGAGTAGAGTACAGACAATAAACAAGTGAACCTGAGAATTTAATGTAAAATGATAATTGCTATGCCAGGTATCACTAAGACTTGTTGGAATGATAGAACTGCAGTGTGACAGCAGATGGGCATACTTTGTTAAAAAGGAAAAAAAAGGTAAGATAGAAGTGGCATCAGAGGAATAGAATGATACAACCCTGTCAAAACCTACAATCTGGGGGACAGTACAGTATACCATTTGGATGAAGATTCAAAGGAGAAATGCAAGTTGTGGAATTATTTTGACCATTT
The DNA here is from genome assembly GCA_011680675.1 of Gymnobelideus leadbeateri. Classification (NCBI taxonomy): domain Eukaryota; kingdom Metazoa; phylum Chordata; class Mammalia; order Diprotodontia; family Petauridae; genus Gymnobelideus; species Gymnobelideus leadbeateri. The sequence continues at coordinate 670,989 of WOXC01011095.1, read as the reverse complement.
AGCCAGAGGGAGGAAAGAGTTGATAAATTCTTTTCATGAATCACCAAGCTGACCCCCAAACAGGATATATTTGTGATGAACACTTTAAAAGTGTTGTTGGGTTCTCTCTGTGCTAGAGTTCTGTGCTCCAATGGGTCTAGCAGGGATTCTATTAAGGAACTAGAGAATCTGACAAAAATTTGGCTTACCTGTTCATACTCCTTCCAACATCATCAATCATGGCCCATCTACTGCTTCTTAATCCCATGCAATTTACATCTATTCTCTCCTTTAATCTTCCAGAGGCAGGTGGGGCACCACAAGTGCTAGCCCTTTCTTTATCTCTTGACATTTTCTTGGTATCATGGTAGCATACAGGATGTCCATCTGTTATCCCTCATTTTTGCTATGCGACCAGCCTACCTTCTTTTCCTGTCATACATCTTTCTGGTGTTTTTATGCTGCTTTTAGCATATAACTCATGATTAGTAATATGCTGCAGCTTATTTACACCCACCACATACCCTTCCATTGTGCTTTAGTTGACCCCCAATTTAACTCCTCAGATACTGTGGTAGTCCATGGTTCATTGTCATATAATATCACTATAAGGAGAGTGATATTTAAAATGTATTTTTTTCCCAGAAGAAAGCTTGGGGTCTTTGAAAGTTATGATTAATTTTCCTAAATTAGCATTTATCCTGCTCTTTTCTTCTATCAGTCACTCAATAAGCTTCTATTAAATACTATGTTCTAGGCACCATGTTAGGTGCTGGGGATACAGAGAAAGGCAAAAGACAGCTCCTGATCTCAAGAAGCTCACATTCTAATGGGGCTTCCTGGTCAGTTCTGGGCCCAGTTCATCTTTATTGTCTGTCCAAGATATATATATATATATTGATGGACCAGGGGTATGCATATCATAGCCTAAAAAGTAGAAAACTTTCATCCATTTGGTTTTTCCTGCATGTAAAGTTAGGTGGATACAGAATTGTGCTGGAGCCAGCTTCAACCAGCTCCAGACAGCTGACTTAAAATTTCGGTATGATCATCTATAACTTGGAAATCAGCAAGCTATACACCAGGGATTGATTTATTGTTTTGCTGATTGTCTAGACTTAAGAAAGTGATGGAGAAAACGTTAATAGGGAGATTTAGCTTAAACTTGTATCTGACATACATTTTTTCTTCAAAGAGCCAGTTGTTAACTATTTAGCAGTTTATTCCTGGGTGTGGCTATCTTATTAGTGATTGTGGATTATTTCAGTTAAAACGTTCTGCAAATAGTAGTAGTAGCAATGAATGTGAAGTCTAGTATTTAGTTTTGAAAAAAGATCAATCACACAAGTCCAGGGTGGGAAGAGAAATTAGTACAATTGAAAAAGATCTAAGAAATTTTATAGGGTTAATATCAATATGGTCAGAAGCATGACTAGGGTTATATTATTGGCATTTTGCCTCAGGGTACTAAATTTAGAAGGTACTGATAGAGTCTAGCACATGGTTCTTTGTCACTCTTGTTCTTAAAATGATTTAGCTATTTTACAGATGAGTAAACTGAGGCCCAGAGCAGTTAAGATTTTGTCAGTGGTAGCATAATTTGTTCTTAGCAGAACTGAGATTAGAAACTAGTTCTCCTAATTGTTAATCTTCTTCTTCTTCCAAACCAAAAAATCAGGCTGAACTGTTTAGAACTTAGTTCTTCTGATCAGACATGTAGACACAATGTACTTGGCCTGGATTGGAAGCTAGACAGAGAGATAGACAACACCTGACTTTGGATACCCTTGGAATTAAGCAAAAAAAATGACAAAGTGGTCTGGAATGAGTGTGTATGGAAGGAGGGATTACCTTCTCTGATGAAATTAAAAAAGGATTGTCAGGATACATCCTTATCTCCTGCTTTGGAGAAGTGCTATCCACATAGATTGGCTTGGGAATTATAGCTGCACCTCCGCCCCCCACCCCATTCCTGTGCTTCTCCAGAGGGGTGACCCATGGCAACTGTCTCCCACCCCACACCCTTGCTGGTTATTCCTTGCAAACTAGGTGGGTATCGGGGAGTGAACTGAAGTTGACTGGGTTATTCATTTCCCAGTGGGATTTTTGAGCAGTCTAGCAAAGATTCTTCAGTCTTAGGTAGCTGGCGGGCTGCGTGCTTCAACTGCCCATTCGTCCCCTCCCAGACAAATCTGAACCCTGAAGGCTTGACGTCCTTGCAGACATACCAGCTGGCTCCAAACCTTGTTCATTAGTCAACTTCTTAAAAAAGCCTGTTTGAATGCAAGGTGGTATGTTTTTTTTTTTTAAAGTGGTACAGTAATAAAAAATCATCATCAGCTAAATGACCCCACACAGGCTTGTTGGACCACCCTGATCTATGTAAGCCTTAACACGGGACCAAATACTACTGATGTAAGCTTTGGCTTAGCGAGAAAAAGCTCCAAGGCTAAGGTCACTCTTGAAACTTTAGGGGCAGTGCTCTTCGCTCTGCGGGAGGTGCAGGAGAATGAGAAGCAGAAGAGGAGAAGAGGGAGAAGCAGGAGGAGGAGAAAGGGAATACACTTTGGCAAGCCCCATTCTTCTCCTCCTCCTCCTCCTCCTTCCCCGCTCCCTCCCAGCCAGCTCAGCCTGTAGCACATTCCTTCACCCTCACTCCCTTTCCCCTTCTCTCTCTCTCTTTCTTCCTACTCGTCCACCCCCGCCCCCAGCTGATTCATTGGCTCAGCAGCCCAGACTGGCTGGCGCCGGCCGCATGACGTCACCCATTCACTCGAGCCCCCCCTTCCAGCTGGCGCCTGTAGGGCGGTCGCCCGGGCAACACGGACGCCAATCCGCACAATGACTTCCAGCTGCAGAAGCCGAGCCAGCATTCGCGCTCGCACTCAGCTCGCGATCGAATCCTTCTTTCTTTTTTTCCTCTTTTCGCCAGGGCTCCCTTGGGTTCTTCCTACTATGAAGAACTCTCGGGCTTGTATTCTGGGGCTCACGCTCTGGTCCTCTGGACCTCCCGGAGTGTTCTACTCGCTGGGTTGCTTGTTTCCTCTGCTCCCCAGGGTTCCTGTTTCTCTTCATAGCATCCCACCCAGCGATGTAGCCAAGGCGAGTGGGATTGGTCTCGCTCATCCCTTTCTGCTTTAACACCTGCAAAGTCCTGGCTTGTTCCAAAAAGCAGGAGCAAGGGAAAAGAGACTCTCATTGTGGCAATAATCATCGTCGTAATGATAAACTTCAGCTTTCTTAGAGAAAGTTGAAGTAGAAATGAATCCCTCTTACTGATGGAAAATACTATTTTTCCATTTAAAACTTAACACCATCCCCTACAACTTGAAGATTCTTGTTTGGGGCACGTTTTAATCTGATAACCAAATGATGTGGTAAGAATTTTGAAGCACCTTTTCAAGCTGAACACTGTTTCCAGTAAAGCCAGATTGATTAAAACCAAATAAGACAAATCAGAGGAGTTGCACTAAAGTAAATTAGCATGGGAGAGTGTGTGGGGTCGGATCTGGAGAGGGAGAGATAAAGATCACTAGTGGTCTTGGAAGGAGTGAAGCTTCAAGACACATGCCCTGAAGATAGGAAAAAGGAGACACTGTTGCTTTGACCACACAGTTGGATGGGAGGTTATGAATAGTAAGTTCATGTTCACTTCGCAGCCAGTACTCTAACTTGGAAACAGCTGCAAAGTTGGACTCCACAATTGAGAACGAAGAAAAATCTACCCCTGGAGAGAATAAATCTGCATTGTTGATCTAGCTCATATAGCTTATCAGTGAGCATAGAAGATGTAAAATTCCCTCCAAGATATTACGTAAACACCTCCTGTAAAAACAAAATTTTGGCTTCTTACCTACTATCCTCGACCTCTCCGACAAAATCTTGGATTTCACATAGTGCGTTTATTCTGCTCATAGCATCATTCATCAAGTTGTTGGCTATGCCCAATTTCTTCAACTAGATTGTAAACAGCTGGAGGGCCGGAAAGCTCTCATCTGTCTTTGTATATATATAAAGCACCATAGTGTTCTGAAGACAGTAGTTCAATAAGTGTTATTGATTTCGGCTATTACAAAGAATAATTAAAAACTGGATAGGATATTTTCTCACAGTTTGTTGATTTGTACAGATTACTTTTCTTATATCCTATGCCCTCAATGTATTTTAAATGCATTGCATTTTAAAAACAGCTAGGATAATTAAATAGTCCATCTAAACAGACTGGAATCCAGTGTATGATCATATTCAAGAAAGAAATAATTGATTTCTATATGCTTCCAAAAGGTTAAAACTGGTATTAGTCATTACATTGGTTTTTTTCCTAATATTGTACTCATTTTGTTATTCATCAAAAATAGGTCTCAGTGAAACATTAATTTTCGAAAATTGCTGCACATTTAAATGTGATTGTCATTGCTCCTTTGTGTTTTTAATTTATGACATTGATAACCAAATGCTTTAGATTCAAAAGAACCAGTCTATCAGAGCTGGCATCTGTATAAAATGGCCAATAACATAATGGATGACTGATTATCCTATCCACGATATTTGGATTCACTTAAATACCATATTTCAACATTTTAAAAATTGCTAAAATTGTTGTATATGGGTGGCTGATGTCATTTTCCTCTCCTTACTTCTTAAAGCATTCAGTAGTTTTCAATTCACCTGAAAACTTTGCAAAATAAACATTGGTTAGACTTTGAAAGGATTATGTTAAGTCTTAGCATTCTAAAATACCTAGAATAATCTAGACCCAGGGTCTTAAATAATCAAACCTTATTTGATTTTATATGTTTTTTCCTACCCATTTTAAAATAGAAATTAATTCTCTCTGCTTCCTCTTTCCCAAGATTGTGATTTCTTATGAGGCATTTACTATCTCCTCCAACTCTTTGGTATCCTCCCAATATCACCTAATAGAGTATTTTTCACTCTAAGTATGAACAAACTATGTGCCAACTTTGTAGTAAACACTCTATGGTACACAAAAGACTGAAGCTCTATCCCTGTCTGGTTCAAAAACTTTCAGTGGCTCTTGTTTATCTCTAAAAGAAAAATTCATCAGTCTGTTATTGAAGGCCTTTTACGTTCTGTCTTCAATCTAATTTCTAGCCTTCTTTCACCTTGCCTCCTTCCATAGATTCTAGAGTTTCATCTCCCACTTTAATGCATTCTTAAAATGTTTGTTCTTCCTGGAATTGCATTCCCTTCTCATTTTCCCTTTTCTCAGAATCCTTTTCTTCCTTTAAAAATCACTTCAGGTTGGTGGTCTCTGCTACTCTCCCTTCTGCTCATTTTCTCCATCCCCTTTCCCTTTCCCCTCAAATTAATTAATACCAACCAATTTGTGTATGTGAGCAACCTCCACTGTGCCCGTTTCAAGCATACTCTGTGAGGGCAGGAACAGTCTTTTTTGTTTTTGTATCCACATCCTGCCACAATTCCTTGCCTGTAGTTGGAACTTTAAGAATGTTTCTTGAATTGAATAGAAGGTCCATGCCCTCAAGAGATTTTGAAGGACTTTGATATTGAAGAGATAAAATGAGCTTGGATGACGCAAAAAGATAATTAACTATGTGGCTTCAATCTATAAGCACAACAAAAGATTAGAAGACACGTGGAGCTTAAGTTGTGCCATGAGGCTCTTCATAAAATATATACACTACTCCTGTAAATTCTCATTCCCTAATAACGGTCACTAATGAGCACATTTGTCCTAGTAACAGTGACAACAGTGTCACAACTGAGAGAAGCAATGCATCAAAACATAATACAAAGGGTCTTTGGGAACAGTTTGAAAATTCCTTATTATAAATTGACCAATAAAACTGGCTGTCTAGGGGCAGCTAGGTAGCACAGTGAATAGAGAGCTGGCCCTGGAGTCAGAAGGACCTGAGTTCGGATCTGGCCTCAGACACTTATCACACACACAAAAAAACAAACTTATCACACACAAACAGACAAAAAAAAAGAAAGAAAAGAAAAACCTAGCCGTGTGACCTTGGGCAAATTACTTAACCCCAATTGCAGATGAGAGATGAGAGTCATTAAGGTTTATTCCATCATCTTGGTTCACTGAAGTTCAGGTAAGTGATTTTTTTAATATCCAGACTATGGGCTGATAGCCCCAGGAGTAGGTGCTACCACTGCAGCAGGCCCTGTACTTGTCTCTTACCCAGCTCTGACCCCCTGTCCTGTCATGAGAGGTTTGAGAATCACCCCTGTGGTGGGTGAGTCAGTTTCACCTGAGCTTACTCCAGCTTTGCCATGGTTGGGTCCCAATTGCCCTCCAAAAAGCAAAAAAAACCCAAGAAAACAAACAAAAAAAAAAAACCTGGCTGTCTACAAATAGGTTTTCAGCTATGGCCAAGGCAGTTGGGTGGTGAAATGGATAGAGTACAGGGCCTGGAGTCAGGAAGACTCATTTTTCTGAGTTCAAATCCAGCCTCATACATATACCCACTAACTAGGTGACCCTGGACAAGTCACTTAATCCTGTTTGCCTCAGTTCCTCATCTGTAAAATAAACTGGAGAAAGAAATGGTGAACCATTCCAATATTTTTGTCAAGGAAATCTCAAATGGGTCCTTAAAGTGTTGGCTACAGCTAAACCACAAAAACTATGGTCATGCTGATTTAAAAACAAAAAGGTGTGTGTGTTGGGGGGGGAGGTTTGGTAGAACACACTAGATGTGGAGCTGTCCATCTTATATGCTATCCCAGGATGAATTTACCATCCTCTTCTAGTGAACAACCAATTAAATTTCTTTCCAGAAGAGGTCCTAGTTCTCCTCAAAATCTGAGATCAATAAATATAACACTTAACTGTATGGAATAATAGGAAAAAGTACTCGACTAGAAGTCAAAAGACCAGGTTTTGAGTCCTGGCTCTGCCACTCATCTCTACCTTTCAAAATCTTTGATTGATATAGCTTGAGTGCTGTCTCAAATTTGAACACTTTCCTAATTTTCCCACTTCTCCCTAGTTGAAGAGGTTTTATCCCCATATCACTTATTAGGCTATAAGCTCCTCCATTAGATTGTAAGCTCCTTGAGGTCAGGGACTGTCTTTAGCCTCTTTTTATATTTCCAGTGCTAAGCAAAATGCCTGGAACATAGTGGGCATTTAATAAATATTTATTGAATTGCCTTTGGGGACATTACCTAACTCTCTGATACTTTGTTCTTTCATTTGTAGAATAAGGGTTTCAAGCCCCTTATTTTACAGATAAACCAAGTAAGACCCATGGAGGTCAAATGACTCCTTCAAGGTCACATAAGTCTCTAAGGTCCTTTCCAATTCTTTGGTTCTATAGCTCCAAATCTTTCTTAAATTTGGAAAACAGTAATATATCTATATTATTGTAGGAAGATCTTTACTAGGAAAGTTTGCTATTTATTGGTTAAGGCCTGCTAATGTAAGTTAGGTGTAGGTGCTATGATGTATTGTATTGTTCCCATTTTGGTTATATATATCCATACAGGTCTGCCTAGATATGGCTTGCAGGGAGGCAAGAATAGCTATCTCTGGCATCTCTTCTCCTTCCCCCACCTTCCTGCTAGGAAAGAAAGCAGGAATGTGGGACTAGAAGCTGGATACTCTGCTCTTTGGGGGGATGGGGGAAGGATGGGGCAGGGGAAGTCTAAATGTTGCTAGTCTAGGGGAAGTACTTTTTAAGTTCAAGCTGTACTCTTGATTGTTATCCCTTAATGGGGAGGGAATGTACCAAGCTTCTTATCCAGAGTTTGTCTCCTTTCCCACCAAATGCCAGTTCTGCTATGAAGATATAGCAAACAGCAAAAGCAGCAACAACAAACCACCATTTATCCAAACGTAGTAAACAGAAATCAGAGAAAATATCCATATGAAAATATACACTAGGCAATTCAGAGTAAATGAGGGCTCCCATTGGGAAATAGATAACTGAGTTCAACCAAAAAGGAGTTTCAGATCTCACCCAAAGGGATTGCTTAAAGTCTTTAGTGTAGTAAGCTAGGCATTGGGACACCATAGATACCAGCAGCTCCTCTCTATACAGCTTCTTCCCAGAGACTTTCTCTTTCTTCAGGGACTTGAAGAGAAAATGTATCATATCTTCGCTCTGGAAATTGGAAGCCAAAAGACTGGGATCTCTTTCTCAAATCTCACCAATCCACCCTTAATGAAACTGAAGAGAATCGAGTAATCAATCTCTACCAAAGAGAAGAGTCCCATATAAATGGGACTTTAGGCTTTGATTATACTGATTTCTGGAATTGCTGAATTCCTTCAGGTATTTCACTCTCTCCTTGTCCCCTTGGACCCATCTATTGTTCCTATTCTTTATTACAAGGGTAGTTTTCAGTTCAAAAGTTTTTACACATATTTTAAAGCACTCTCTCCTGCCTACAATCTTTGATACAATGTCCACCATTTCCTGGCTCTTGATGTTCCCCTTTTGGGAACCCTAATTCCTGACTGGTCCTCAGATGTCTCTAGATTGGGGAAAACCATGCTCACAATTTGCTCTATAGTTTCCAAGTGCTTCAGTCAGACAAACAGAAGAGGATGGAACTGGTGAAGCAACTTATTTGTGATCATATAAGCATCACATTTTTAAGATGATTTGATGAATTTTGTGAATATATTCCTTATAATGAACTATGGGGGATGACATTCTTATAGCACTTTACATATAGAAGGTGCTTTTTACACACATTTCCCAAGTTCCTCACAACAATCTTGTGCTCAGTAATGGAGAGGATTTTTTATTCCCATTTTCTAAGTTATGATCTGGGGATCAGACAGATCAAGTTGCCCAAAGTTGTGTGACTAGTGGCATGGTAGATCAGATACTGTCTTTGGAGTCAAGAAGACCTGATTTGAAAGCTACTTCTACCCAATCCTAGTTGTGTGGACTTGGCAAGTCCATTAACCTATTAAAGATCCCAGAGTGGAATTTGCAGAGAAATTGCTCATCAGTATGGAGAGTTAAGAGTTTCTGCCCTGGCAGTTCAGTACATTAATGAAATCAGAGTTCTACTCCCTCTACCTTCTATCTCTATGTAGCTAGTAAGTGACAGAGCTCTGATTTTAACTCATTTTTTGACTTCAAATCAAAGGCTCTTTCTATTCCACCATGAGTACCTGCTTTCCTTACTACATTTTCTGTTTTAAGCCCCGTTATCAAATCCTTTTCTCTTTTTATTCTGGATTGCATCTTAAAACATTTACTTATCTGGCGCACTGGTCTCCAAAATATGGGGTGAGGGTTGCGGTCTGACCCTAAGGGGTCCACGATCACTTCATTTTGCATCAGTTTTAATTCCAAGGAGCAAGACTCCATTTCCAGGATAAGTTCCTTCCTTTCTTCTAAACTCACCACATGGCTGATAACTTGATCAACTCTTCCTCAGCCTCCTCTCCCCTCTGATTGGAGGGCTGGTGCTTGAAGTGCTAAACTCCTCCCAATACCTTCCTTTATAGAGGGAAGAAATTGGACTCTCAGATCACTTCGCTTTGCATCTCCTGCCTTGCCTAGTTTCAACTCAGTGCCAAAGTTAGTACCCACTCTTTCCTTGCTTCCTTTTTGATGTTGTCTCTGAGCTTGTAGAGGGCATAGACTGTCTTTCATGTTATATCCTCAGAGTTTAGCTTGCACCTGGCAAGTCATAGGCACTTAATGAATATTTACTGTATTAAATTTATTGGTTTGGATCAATCAATTGATGAGTGGGAAGATGGGTAGCATTCTACGTTCTCTATAATAATCATGGGGTGTGTTGGACCCAGTTATCACAGGCTCCACAGAGCAGATTGTTAAAATTTTCACAGTAAACATTTATATGTCAGAAATTGTCTAGATTTAAGAAAGTTATAGATAAAATATGATTAATGCAGATTAAACTTAAAAGTATGTTTTACATAATTTTTTTCTGGAGGTATCATTAAACATTTACTAGGAGGACACCCATACTTATCTTTATCCCTCAATACTGTCCTACTCCTCTCCATCCCTCCCCTATGTAAACTCCCAAAATTTTCAGAGAAAAATTAGAGATGTTGGGGCTACTAGGTGGCACAGTGAGTAGAGTGCTGGCCCTGGAGTCAGAAGGACCTGAGTTCGGATCCGACCTCAGACACTTAACACACACAAAAACCTAGCCGTGTGACCTTGGGCAAGTTACTTAACCCCAAATGCCTTCCAAAAAGCAAAAAAAAAAAAAAAAGAGATGTTATATCCTGTTACCTGGGTACCCAGAGCAGCAGCTGAGCAGATGCTAGTGGGAAAATTATCCCCATACTGCCCCTAGAGTAACTTATGCCCCTCAGAGAGAGTATTTTGTGGATTAGAATTCAATGGCCCTTGTTTTGCATTGTAAAAAGTGAGTTGTACAAGATGAGAAGGTATGGGTGGGTTATGATCACAGATCTCATTCTGTTGTCTTTCACCCCAAATTATCCCTCTTTCAAACTTCCCTATTACCAAAGTATAGCACCATCTTTCTACTCACTGGTTCACAACCAGTGAGGAATTAGGGGAACATCAAGAGCCAGGAAATGGTGGACATTGTATCAAGGACTGTAGGTTCACAAGTCATCTTCAATTACTGTTCATCTCATATATCTAATCAATTACCAAATCATGGGGTTCCTATGTTCAAAACATGTCTTTGATCTCTCCCCTTCTTTCTATTCATATAGCCACCACTTTAGTTAAGACCTTCATCAATTCTTGCCTGGATTAATTTAACAACCTCTTTAGTGGTCTCCTTGCCCCTTCATTCTTCACATATCTGCTACAGTGGTTTTCTTTCTTCCTTCCTTCCTTCCTTCCTTCCTTCCTTCCTTCCTTCCTTCCTTCCTTCCTTTCTTTCTTTTTCTTTCTTTCTTTCTCTCTCTCTCTCTTCCTTCCTTCCTTCCTTCCTTCCTTCCTTCCTTCCTTCCTTCCTTCCTTCCTTCCTTCCTTCCTTCCTTCCTTCCTTCTTTCCTTCCTTCTTTCCTTTCGCAATTGGGGTTAAGTAACTTGCTCAAGATTACACGCCAGTCGTTATTTATGTGTGGGTGCTCATTTTCTGAGGCCAGATGCAATCCCGGGTCATCCCAACTTTAGGGTCCAACTGCGCCACCTAGCCACCCCTTCTTTTTTTTTTTTTTTTTTTAGATTTTCCTTTTTGCTTTTTGGAGGGGGGGAAGGTAGGGCAATTGGGGTTAAGTGACTTGCCCAAGGTCACATGGCTAGTTTTGTGTTAAGTATCTGAGGCTGGATTTGAACTCAGGTCCTCCTGACTCCTGGGCTGGTGCTCTATTCACTGAACCGCCTAGCCACTCCTAAAGTGATTTTCTTAAAGTGCAAGTATAAGAACTTCATCCAATAAACTCCAGTGGTTCCTTCTGCCTCTAGGACAAAATGCTATTTCATATTTTATCTGATCCTTTAAAGTGTGTGTGTGTGTGTGTGTGTGCGTGCACACGCGCATGTGTGTGTGCATGCACACCCAACTTTCATAATATTCATGATTTTTAATAGAGTTATACATACATAACTTACAAATAACTAAATACTCAGCTCACACACCTAATTTATTTTTATTGATAGGAGTGATGATCAAAAATATTTTGAGAATAATATTCAAAGACTAACTCATTCCTTTTCTGCTGGTTTTTGTCCTCATTTGATTTTTTTTCCTTTTCTTTAAGTTTGTATTACAAAAATAGCAACTAGACTGTTCTTAGAGAAAATCCACCATATTTCTTATGTTTAGGTGAATTCCCCAAGAAGTAGTTGAGGAAAATTCCTCTGAGTAAGGCAGATTTTTTCAGTCCTATGGTACATTGTCATTTTTGCAGGTGTCTATTGCTTCACTCATTTCTCCCCTGAAGATTCTGTTGAAATTCATTTTCTTTAAGCATAATCATGTATTAAATACCCTATGTGGGATTACTATTTGAAGGAATCCTAAGGTAAATCCTTTGCATTGAATATTTTTCACTGTCTGGCATCAATTTAAGTTCAGAATTTTATAAATCTTATTTGACAAACATTAATTGAATGCTTACTCTGGGCAAGGCATCATTCTAAGCACTGAGATATACATATATAAAAGCAAGACACAGGCCTTCAAATTTACAAATTAACTTATTGTCTTGAAGAGAAACACACCTATACATCATCTTTTCTCATCACTTAATTCATGCAGCTGTTCTTAAGTGGTAGTCCAATAATTTATCTTAAAACATATTAATAAATATTTTAATATAATTGGGCTCTTTTAGTTCTCCACATCTAGTATTTCCTTTATTTTTTAATATGTATTTTATGTTTCCCCCCAATTACATGTTAAAACAATTTTTTAACTTTTTTTTTTGTTTTGAGTTCCAAATTCTATCTTTCCTTCCCTTCCTCTCCTGCCCATTGACAGTAAACAATCAGATATAAGTTATATATGTACAATTATGTAAAACATTTCCATGTTAGTCATTTTGTATAAGAAGACTCAAAAGAAAGAATTAAACAAAGTGAAAAATAACGTGCTTCAGCCTCTATTCAAATAAGATCAGTTCTTTCTCTGGAGTCCTTTGAGATTGTCTTGGATCATTGTATTGCTGAGAATAGCTAAGTCATCCACAATTCTTCAACAAACAATACTGCTATTACAGTGTGTAATGTTCTCCCAGTTCACTTTGCATCAGTTCATATAAGTCTTTCAAGATTTTTCTGAAATCATCCAGCTTGTCATTTCTTATAGCAAATAATATTCCATTACATTCATATACCACAACTTGTCTAGCCATCCCCCAATTCATGGGTATCCCTTCATTTTCTTTTTTTTTCTTGGTTTTTGGAGGGCAATTGGGGTTAGGTAACTTGCCCAAGGTCACATGGCTAGGTTTTTGTTTGTTTGGGTTAAGTGTCTGAGGCCGGATCTGAACTCAGGTCCTTCTGACTCCAGGGCCGGTACTCTACTCACTGCGCCACCTAGCCGCCCCCTATCCCTTCATTTCTAATTCTTAGCAATCACAAAAACAGCTGCTATAAACATTTCTGTAAAAATAGGCCCTTCCCCCCTTTTATTTTTGATATCTTTGGGATATAGGCCTAGTAGTGGCATTACTAGATCAAATGATATGCACAAATACACATACATATACCTATTCATTTTATTTTATGCATTTAAAGACATTCTGAGAAGTCTATATGTGTCACAAGACTGCCAAAGAGGTACATGACACACATAGACATAAACACACACACACACACATACACAGGTTGTGGTTTATAATATTTGAGAAAGTTTATGAATTTTCTGAACTCATCAGTGCCTTTTTTTATAGCAGCAACTACTTCCCTAATAATGAGTATGTTTTGAATACTATATACAGGGTGGCCCCAATCAGCAGCAGCTAGAGCAGACTTGGGGAGAGTGGATCACTGTGGTGGCTTCCAAAATTATCAACCTATAAATGCCAAAAATAAAGTAAAAAGTCAGTGTAGAACTCTGTTGGAACTGGGGGCGGGGATGGAGGTGGGGTCTGGCCCCTGCCCCCCAAGGTGAGAAGCAGTGGAGACTTGGTGGCTATGCACCCGACTCCAAGTGGCTGTTTCAGAACTGCTGGCCTGCAGATTATAGGGAGGGCAAGTGACCATTCAGAGGGCAATTGCTCTTGCTTTAACCTTCCTGGATCTGGATCATGGTCTTGGGTGGTGATCTTGAGGTGTGTGACCAGTGAGCCAGAGCCTGTGGGCACTGTAGAGACAGAACCCCACTTATAGCTCTGGCAGTTTTGAAAACCCTAGTGAAAAAGAATTTCAAAAGCTCACTGAAGAGAATAATTCCTTTAGAATTAAATTGGAGCAGATGGAAGCTAATGATTTTATGAGAAATCAAGATACTACTAAACAGATCCAAACAAATGAAAAAATAGAAGGCAATGTGAAATATCTCATTGGAAAAACCACTGACCCAGAAAATTGATCCAGGAGAGATAATTTTAAAAATTATGGGACTACCTGAAAGCCATGATCAAAAAAAAGAACCTAGAAATCATCCTTCAAGAAATTCTTAAGGAAAATTGCCCTGATATTTTAGAACCAGAAGGCAAAATAGAGGTTGAAAGAATTCACCAATCACCTCTTGAAAAATATCCCAAAAAGAAAACTCCTAGGAATATTATAGCCAGGTTCTGGAATTCCCAGATCAAGGAGAAAATATTACAAGCAGCCAAGAAGAAACAATTTGAATACTTTGGAAACACAATCAGGATAACACAGGATCCAGCAGCTTCTACACTGAGGGATTGAAAGGCTTGGAATATGATATTCCAGAGGTCAAAGGAGCTAGGATTCAAACCAAGAATCACCTACCCAGCAAAACTGAGTATCATGTTTCAGGGGAAAATATAGTCATTCAATGAAATAGAGGACTTTCAAGCATTCTTGATGAAAAAAACAGAGTTGAATAGAAAATTTGACATTCAGATACAAGAAGCAAGAGAACCATGAGAAGGTAAACAGGGAAAAGAAATCATAAGGAACTCATCAAAGTTGAACTATTTACATGCCTACATGGAAAAATGATAATTGTTAAGTCATGAAACTTTTCTCAGTATGAGGATAGTTGAAGGGAATATAAACGTGTATATATATATGTATATATATGTATACATACATACATATGTCTATATGGGAGGGTATATGTGCATATGAATACATATGTGAGTGTGTGTATATATATTTGTACAGGTATACATAGAGGCCACAGGATCAATTGAATAGGAAGGGATGATATTTAAAAGGTGAAATTGAGAGGTAAGAGAGGAATATAATGAGAGGATATTGGGAGAGACAGAATGGGATAAATTATCTCATATAGAAGAGGCAAGGGAAAACTGTTACAATGGAGGGGAAAAACAAGAAGGCAAAAGGGAATGGGTCAACCTTACTGTCATTGAATTTGGCTCAGGAAGGGAATGACATACACACTAAATTGGTATCTTGCCCAACAGGAGAATAGGGGGGAAGGGGATTAAAGGGGTGTTGATGGAGGGAAGGGCAGGTTGTGGGGGGAATAGTTAGAAGCACACACTTTTGAAAAGAGACAGGGTCAAAGTAGAGAATAGAACAAATGGGAGGTGGGATAGGATGGAGGGAAATATAGTCAGTCTTTCACAATAATATCCATTATGGAAATGCTTTGTGTAACTACACATGCACAACGTATATTGAATTGCTTATCTTCCCAGTAAGGGTGGGTGAAGAGGGAGGAAGGGAAAGAATCTGGAATTCAAAGTTTTCAAATGAAATGTTTAAAAATATTATTTTTATCATTATTATTACATGCAACTGGGAAATAAGATAAATAGGCACTGGGCTATGGCAATCCATCATGCCCTACTGAAAGTCAGAGGGGGAATAGCTGAGGATATAGGAGAGAGCAGATTGGGGGAGGGTGTATACAGTGGGATTGTTGTTTAGGGATGGTGGGTAGGGGAAAGACAGGGAGAAAATTTGTAACTCAAAATCTTGTGGAAATAAATGATTTAAACCAAAAATAAACATAAAATTTAATTAAAAAAAAAGAAAAAAGAGTACTACATACAGTCTACTGTGATTATAAAATATTTACTTTAATCTTTATTTTATTTTTTCCTCTCCAAATATGTATCTTTCTAGCACCAATTTTGAAAGAGGAGAAATAAAGGGATGATTCTCAAATCTAATCAATAGTGAAGTACTTTCAATGAGTTATTAGGAATTAAAATTTACTTACAATGGTATTTATAAAAAATCAGTTTTAAATAAAATATTAGCAAAAAAAAGACTAGCAACTTATTGTGAGACTAATACACTTTGTTCAGGTAGGATTTATTCCAGGAATGCAAGGATGGTTCAATATTAGGAAAGCTATCAATATAATCAATCATATTAACAACAAAACTCATAGAAACCATATGGTTATCTCAATAGAAGCAGAATAGGTTTTTTTACAAAATACAACACCCATTCCGATTAAAAACACTAAGAAGTATAGAAATAAATGGAGTCTTCCTGAAAATAATAAGTAGCATCTATCTAAAACCATCAGCAAGTATTATATATAATTGGGATAAGCTAGAAACATTTCCAATAAGACTGGAGGTGAAACAAGGATGTCCACTATCACTCCTATTATTCAATTTGACACTAGAAATGTTAGCAGTAGCAATAAAAGAAGAAAAAGAAATTGAAGGAATCAGATTAGGCAAAGAAGAGACTAAGCTATCACTCTTTGCAGTTGATTTGATGATATACTTAGAGAATCCTAGAGAATCAAGTAAAGGACTACTTGAGATAATAAATAAATTTAGCAAAGTTGCAGGACATAAAACAAGTCCACATAAATCCTCAGCATTCCTATACGCTACTAATGAAATCCAACAAGAAATAGAAAGAGAAATTCCATTTAAAGTTACTGTAAACATTATAAAATACTTGGGAATCTACCTGTCAAAACAGACCCAGGACCTGTATGAACAAAATAACAAAACACTCTTTACACAAATAAATTCAGATCTAAATAATTTGAAAAACATTAGTTGCTCATGGCTAGGTTGAGCAAATATAATAAAATGACAATTTTACCTAAGTTAATTTGCATATTTAGTGCCATACCAATCAATCTACTAAAATTATTTCATAGAGCTAGAAAAAAGAGTAACAAAATTCATCTGGAAGAACAAAAGTACCAGAATATCAAGGGAATTAATGAAAAGAAATGCTAGGGAAGTTGGCCTAGCCATACTAGATTTTAATCTGTGTTATAAAGCAGCAGTCATCAAAATTACTTGGTACTGGCTAAGGAATAGAGTACAGAGTGGAATAGATTAACTACATGAAACACAGTAGTCAATGACTATTCTACTGTTTTGTAATCTACTATTTGATAAACCCAAAGACCCCAGCTTCTGGGATAAGGACTCACTATTTGACAAAAACTGCTGGGAAAACTGGAAAACAGTATGGCAGAAACTGGACATAGACCAATATTTTACACCGTATACCGAAATGAAGTCTAATTGGGTGCACAATCTAAGTATAAAGGCTGATACTGTAAGCAATCTGGGAGAGCAAGGAATAGTTTACCTGTCAGATTTATGGAGAAGGGAAGATTTTATGACCAAGCAAGAGATAGAGAGCATTATAAAATGAAAATGGGTAATTTTGATTACATTAAATTGAAAAGTTTTTGTACAAATCATGTAATATAATAAAGATTAGGAGGGAAGTGGATAATTGGGAAAGAATTTTTACAACCAGTGTCTTAGATAAAGACCTCATTTTAAAAATACATAGAGAACTGAGTTAAATGTATAAGAGTACAAGTCATTCCCTGATTGATAAATGGTCAAAGGATATGAACAGGCAGTTTTCAAAGGAAGAAATTAAAGATATCTATAAACATATGAAAAAATGCTCTAAATCACTATTGATTAGAGAAATGCAAATCAAAGCACTTCTGAGGCACCACATCTCATCAGTCAGATCGACTAATGTGACAAAACAGGAAAATGATAAATGCTGGAGAGGATGTGGAAAAATTGGAACACATGCATCGTTGTTGGTGGAGTGGTAAACTGATCTAACCATTTTGGAGAGCAATGTGGAACTATGCCCAAAGGGCTATAAAAATGTGTGTACCCTTGACCCAGCAATACCACTTCTAGGGCTATATTCCAAAGAGATTGTACAAGTGGGAGGAAGACCCATATGTACAAAAATATTTATAGCAGCTCTTCTTGTGGTGGCAAAGAATTGGAAATCAAGGGGATGCCCATCAATTGGGGAATGGCTAAACAAGTTGTGGTATATGAATGTAATGGAATACTATTGTGCTACAAGAAATAAGGAGCAGATGGACTTCATAATAACCTGGAGAGACTTATATAAACTGATGCTGAGTGAGGAGAGCAGAACTAGGAGAACATTGTACACAATTGCAGATGCATTTTATGTGTGATGACTAACTTTGGTAGATGGGGCTCCTCTCAGCAATGCAAGGTTATAAAAGCTCCAAAAAACTCATGATGGAAAGGGATATTCACATCCAGAGAAAGAATTAGAGTCTGAATGCAGATGGAAGCAAACTACTTGCTCTCTCTCCTTTTGTTTTGTTTTGTTTTGTCCTTCCTTTCTCATTGTTCACTCCATTGGTTAAAATCCTTCTTTACAACTTGAGTAATTTTTAATGTCAAGGTCTTTATAGATACTATATCTGATTGCATGCTGCCATGGGGGGAGGAGAGGAGAGGGAAATGGGGAAAATTTGGAACTCAAGGGATTGTAGAACTGAATGTTGCAAACTAAAAGTAACTAAATAAATTTAATTTAAAAAAATCAGAACCACTGGCCAGATGCTCTCAGAGTAACAGTTCTATACCATTTTAAGTACTTATTGGAATAAATTATTAAAATACAATAATTTATACTTTTTAATTTCTCTGCTTCAATTCTATTCTTCAAATACCTGAAAAAGAATTCTTTTATAAGGTTTTCTCCCCATATTCAGTGATTTTTCATATTTTGTCATTTATATCCTGGCAACTCCCCAGGTTTGAGTCACTCCACCTTTGACTTTCTCCTGTTCTGTATTTGTTCAATTGAACATGAGTGGAGAAAGAATTCAGCTAACCTGATTCGGTAGAGGTTCTTGCTTTATTTTCCCTCCACTACTAGAGGCATTGTAATAGAGCAGAAAGAACATTGAATTGGGAGTCAGGAACCCTGGCACCACTAACCACAGATCCAGCTTTACCACTAATTAGTTCTGTTAAGAAGTCACATAATCCTTTTTGGGCCTTACTTTCTTCTTCTGTAAAGTGGAGTTGGAGTAGATGGTAGAAGATTGCTGGTCAGCTCCCACATTCCCTGCTTCTTTGACTATTCTGGCCACTGGGGGGAGAAAAAACAACAACAAAAAAACCCCAAACCTAAAACATTTCTCTTCCTTCATTGTCTCCTTAGTTCCCATTTCCATTTGTCATTGGGAAACCCCTACCTTTGTCTTCAAGTCTCTAGTCCTTTCCTCCACATTCTTATTTAACACCTGATGTTTTTAAATATACAGCATCAAACTGAGTTTATACTAGATAACTTTTGATAGACTACCAGGCCTCGTGTCAGGAAGACCTGAGTTTAAATCCAGTCTCAGATACTTAACTCTGTGACCCTGGACAAGTCACTTAATTCTGTTTGCCTCAGTTTCCTCATCTGTAAAATGAGCTGAAGAAGGAAATGGCAAATCACTCCAGTATCTTTGCCAAGAACACCCCAAATGGGGTCACAAAGAGTCAGACATGACTGAAAACAGCTGAACAACAGTTTCATTGTAATCCTAAACCCTTCTCATTGCCCATTCGCTTTGAGGATCAAATGTATTGGATGAAAACAATAAACTAAATGAAAATATATTAGGTACAGGGCAATATATTTAGTTGAAAATTCCCTCGGCTTTTTTTTTTCTACCTTAGGGTCCTTGCTTCTCTATCCATCCTCTCATTCTTTGTAATATCAAAGCTGTCCCCCTGCCTAAGAAAAGACAGTTTAACATAGGATCTCATTTCTTTCTTCATGATGAAGGAATGCCATGTTTTCTTCTAATTCAGTTAAGGCTCTGGCTCTTCAGACTTTCCCACCTCTGCCCTAACTGTGTTCTCATGATGAAGGTGCCTACACCCCTTTGGCCTTCTTCTCAGATCAGTGAGTTCCTCTGTGGAACAATTCATTTGAGGGAGTTCCCAAAGACTTTTCTACGTCCCTCCAGTGGATACTCCTCCCACTGAAGCTTTTTTTGTAAAGCTCCCCTACCTTTTAAGTATTGCCTTCCCCCATAAAAATGTAATGTCTTGGAGGGCAGGGACTGAGGGACTGTTTTTTTTTTTTTTTGCTTTTTGGAGGGCAATTGGGGTTAAGTAACTTGCCCAAGGTCACATGGCTAGGTTTTTGTTTTGTGTGTGTTGAGTGTCTGAGGTCACATCCGAACTCAGGTCCTTCTGACTCCAGGGCGGGACTGTCTCTTTTTTTGGCGGGGGGGGAGGTTCTATTAGTATTCTCAGCATTTAACACAGTGCCTGGCATATAATAAATGCTTAACCCACGTTTTAACTATCTCTGTCTCTCTTGAGACATGTTGGTATTTCAAATCATCATCACCTTCTTTAGGACAGTATGTCCTTTTCACAGCTTCCTTTTCTGCTTTAGAACATACTCAAATCTACCCTATACTTTAATAATTCCACTAGTCACTGATTTGGGTGGCATAGATACCATCTATACTGGCAAAGATTTCAATCTCTCCTACTTTCTAGGAAATTTTTGTTCATGTCTTTTCATAAATTTCCCTCAGATGATCTACCCAAAGCTTTGGAGGCTATCCTCTGGCTCCTTCCATTTTTTTTTTTTTTTTGTGGATACTATTGCAACACTTAGGCTGTCCATCAAATGTGTTTCATTTTTATACCAGAACAACTAACTTTTTGGTTCATACATTTTTAATGACCCACTGAGTTTCAGTATGAAGGAAAGCATAAAGCTAGGACTGGGGAGGGAAAGGTGATAAGGAGGGGGGAGGGTAAGAGGTTCTGCCAGGGACCCTGATCACTCTCAGTGACCAGAAACCCTGCAATTCAGTCTGGAAGAAATTCACCAGGCTCAAACAAACTTGGAGTTGAGATTGTAAAGTTTATTGCTACACTGCACAGCATCGCACAGAACAGCGGGCAAGGATTCTTAGAGACCCTGCAAACTTCCAGAGATCACAGGCATAGTTTTAAGGTGTCAATTATGCTAACTAGGTGAGTAAGGGTGGGATCAGGGAGGAGTTAAGGAGTGGTCAGTGCTTAAAGGACCATGCACTTTTAAGATCTACTGCTCAGGTGTATTGCCCATGATTCACTGGGAAATAGCCCAAGGCGGGGCTACCCGGAGGTGTGGTTTTAGGCCTGACTGGTCACTAAAGTCTATCCTCGGTCACAGCCACTAAGGAGTGCCCAGTCTGCTACCCATCAATGTCAAGCTTGACAAGATAGATGTTGGGAACCAAGGACATCAGAGACACAGGGTGGGTATAATTGGCTAAGGAGTTACCCTATCGATAGGGTACTGAAGAATTCATGGTGCACCTGGCCACTCGAACTAAGGGAGATAACATTTGCCTAAGCTAAAAATGTTTATAGATAGTTTTGTGAAGGATTCATAAGTAGCTTATTGTTTCAAGCAGAGATAAACAGTTCATGAGTTGTTGCTGGGCAGAGTGCTGGCAGGGGGAAGGGGCAGAGTTAATGCTTTGAGACTGGGGAGGGGGAAGTGTGATTTTACAGACTGCTTTTACAAATTGATTTTACAGACATAGATCCCAAAGCACCCCATTTACAAACTGATGTTACAAACATATATACATTCCAAGGACCCTATCAGGACAACTATGTCTTGTAGTCAATCAGCAGACAGGCATGTATTAAGCACTTACTATATCCCAAGTACCATGCTAAGCACTGGGGAAATGGTCTTTTACATAAAGGAGCTCATATTCTAACGGGGGAAACACATGCAAATAACCTTATATAAGATTTAGAAAATATCTGTCAATCAATAAACATCTATTAAGTTGACTACCATGTACCAGGCACTGCGTAAAATACAAATGGAGAAGATACTAACAGTGAGTTCTTGAATCAGTCTTCTAAGACTGTGGTTCACAAAATTAAGGCTTTGAACTCAGAATTTAGCAAACATGAGCACTGGAATAAACATATCTTCTATAAACTGAATAAATGCCTTGTGGACAGACAGAGGGAGTAGAGGGAGGAAGAGAAGTTGGAATCATACCCTTACCTGAGGGTACTCTGCTGAAAGGAATATGAATTTTGACTACCGAAACCTCACAAAATATCTTGGGGTTGATGGGCTAGATTTCTTTTTAAAGGACCATGGCTTAGATCTAAATCACTCTGACTCTCCCTGATTAGTCAACTGAAGGTCCCGAACCTTGGTCATTGTTTGGGTTCTAATGGCTCAGAGTGAATATAAATGGCAATTGTTTTTGTTTTGGGCAGAAACCCTAAGGGTCTTCCCCTCCCAGATTGATTTTTTTTTTACTAGGTGAAAGAGGCCATTCCTTGGCTCATTTCTTACCTAGCCTTAATAATTGCTGAATGGGAATTAATTTAAACAAACTGACACCTTGGTAAAAACCTTGGTTTAAAAAGGTCAGGGTCTCCCACTGCATCTGGGGCCATCTCCAGTTGGCCTGGTCTATGTCTTGCCACTGGACCCTGATGGCTCAGGAAGAGAGAGTGAGGATGGTGACTGCTTTACTTAAATGCAATTCAATTCCAAGTCATAATATCACCGTCCCAAAGTCATTGGTCCTCTTTCAGAATGAAAGACAAACAACAACAAATGCCTTGTATTACACACAGATGGAATAGCTAGATGGCACTGTGGATAGAGCCCTGGCCCTGGAATCTGGAGTCCTTAAATTTGTCTGCAGACACTTACTAGCTGTGTGATCCTGGGCAAGTCACTTAACCCTGTTTGCCTCAGTTTCCTCATCTGTAAAATGATCTGGAGAAAGAAATGGCAAACTATTCTAGTATCTTTCCCAACAAAACCCCAAATGGGGGTCACAAAAAGTTGGATATAACAACAATGTACATATACATTGTGTGTATATATGTATATATATACATATATCTTCAAATAAGTGTAGATGCTATTTTAATTATTAAATTAAAAGTATTAGTGAGCTGATAATATTTATTTTGTCATGTAGTTTCTCAAGAAACTCAAAAATACTCAGTCGTATAATTGTTGTCATGTGGGAACTCTGGGAACGTAAAAAGTCTAATGAGAAGGCAAATTACATATCAATGGGGAGGTTCTCCTTTTAATGAACTACATCGTGCTGATTACTTCAAGCCAAAAAACACCACAGAGACTCTTCAATAAGAGACATGGGTTCCAAATTCAATTCACCAAATATTTATTAAGCATCTATTAAGTTAAAGGTACTCTGCTAGGTGCCGAGGATACAAAATACATACACACATATCTATATATCTATATACACATACACACACATACACACACTCTCATACACATATACATACACATACATATATATGTGTGTGTGTATGTATATAATCTTCTCTGCCCTCAAGGAACATTATTTCTTTTCTGAGGAATAGAACTTATAAATAAGTAAATATAATAGAGTTTAAGGAAGATGAATGTGTTAAAAAAAATTGAGGTGGTTCACAGGGGAAGTTCCTTAGAGAAGCTGGAATGTGAATCTTTTAGAAAGAGTTGGAGGTCTTGAGGAGATGTATTTTAAGCCTGGAAGAAGAGGCTGTGAAGCATTATGGAATCCTGAATTTAGAGAACTGTGAACAAGCTAGCTTTTCCTAGAATCTAGGAAGTGCAAAGGGAAGTAATGCCAAATAATTCTGGAAAAGTAGATTGGAGCCTTATTACCAAGGATGAGTAGCTATAATTTATTTTTGAGGGAAGAGGGGGCTATTGATGATTCTTGAGCACAGGAATTATATGGGCAGCCTTGTACTTTGGAAGATTGTTTTGGCAGGTATGTGTGGGATAGATTAGAGAAAGAAACCAGGAAAAGGCTATTGAAATAATGTAGACTAGGGGCGGCTAGGTGGCGCAGTGAGTAGAGAGCTGGCCCTGGAGTCAGAAGGACCTGAGTTCGGATCCAGCCTCAGACACTTAACGCACATACAAAAACCTAGCCGTGTGACCTTGGGCAAGTTACTTAACCCCAACTGCCCTCCAAAAAGAAAAAAAAAAAAAAAAAAAACAAAAAACAAAAAAACAAACAAAAAAGAAATAACGTAGACTAGAGGTGATATGGGTAATGTATTTGTAAGGTAGGTGAACAGAGATGTTTTAGCAAAACAAACAAAAAAAACGAAGACAATTGAAAAAAATTTCAATTGTGAACTAAATAAACCTTTCCTTATAACAAAGAAATAAATTAAAAAGATTATATATGAAACCCCTAGATCTCATAAGGTGCAACTTATTTTTTGAAGCTTGTTTGTTTTATGCATATACTAAATGCAGCACATTACTACCCAAAGCTGTCTTGTTTGTCTGTTTTCCTCTAAACCTCCTTCTATTCTCTTCTGTGCATTAAAAAAAAATGCTCCCCTGGTATTGTTTGTTTCCTTCATTTTTTACATTGCTATCACTATTCTTCCTTAATCCCCTAATGCTCTCCCTTCCATCCCTTCCTATCCCCACCCCTTTAAACAAACGAATAAACAAATGAATCAACTAATCCTTCATTTGTAACAAGTTAGGATAGTTACACAAAGCAGTTACCTATTGGCCATGAGAAAATCGACAGAATTTAACAACTCATTGAATATGGGAGGGAAGAGTCAGGGCTAATTCCATGGCTATGAATCTAGGGGCATAGTAATACCTACATGCAAGTAATGAAACCTGGAGGAGAAACAAGATTAAGGGGCTAAATGAATGGTTCCGTTTTGGATATCTTGAGTTTGAGATCCATATGGAACATACTAGCCGGTATGTTAGACAACTAGTTGGAAATCTGACTAGACAAAAATTGGGAATGAATATATAGATTCTGGAGGCATCTGAAAAGAAATAATAATTAAACTTTTGATAGATGATCAGATTACCAAGACAGGGAATAGACAGAGAAGAACTGAGAGTAGTACAAAGACAGAACCTCAGGGAACACTCATGGTTAAAAGGGTAGGACATGGATGATGATAAAGACAAAGAAGCTAAGAAGTAATGGTCAAATGTGTAGGAAGAAAAGCAAGAAAGAATAGTGTCATGGAAGCTGAGGTAGACTCTAAGAATCACAGATTCTCTTAGAAATGGGAGGGAAGAATCAGGGCTAATTCCATGGCTATGAATCTGGGGGCATAGTAATAAAAAAGGGGCTCTTAGAAACCATCAACTCATACCTAAGAGTCTCCTCTAATCCGTCCCTGAGAAGTGGTCATTAACTTAAGCTTGAAGGCCTACAATGAGAAGGAACCCACCACCTCCTAAAGTAGCCTATTCAACTTTAGGACAGCTCTGGTTTTTAGGCAGTTAGGTGGCCCGGGAGATAGAGTGCTGGGCCTGGAGTCAGGAAGATCCATCTTCCTGAGTTCCAATCTGGCTTTGGACACTTACTAGCTGTGTGACCCTGGGCAAGTCACTTAACCCTATTTGCCTCAACTGCCTCATCTGTACAATGAATTGGAGAAGGAAATGACAAACCAGTGTTTTTGTCAAGAAAACCCTAAGTGTTGTCAAAAAGAATCAGAAATGAGTGAACAACAAGTTTTTGGGGAGTTTATCTGGGAAATTTATGCTGGAGGAAAACTTCAAAAATACTAACACAATATTGCCCAGGATTGTGGGAATTGGCTTAGAGAAGATGGGAAGCACTAAAGGGAGTCAATCATGAACTTGAATTTTTTTTAATTTATGAATTTCAATATAATTGCTTTACTTTGTAATCTTACACATTTTATTTTATGCATCTAAATACATTATTCTGAGAAGTGATCTAGAAGTTCAAAAGATTGCCAACTGAGCCCATGCCACAAAAAAGCTTAAGAATATTGCTCCAAAGTCTCACAAATTAATCTTCCAAGGAGAATGGATAGAAGTGCTAAGGGATTATTGAGTAACAGCTGGTCAATTCAGGGAGCTCTGCTTTGCCTTGATCCAACCCCAGCTTGCTGCATGTGCCTTGTTTTTGCCTCTGGGACTTCCCATTAAGAACTGCTTTCCTTGGATCCAGCTTCCAACCTATGTGTTCCTCTCTTTCCTTCATTAGACCATTTCCAGCCTGCTAGCCTATGACCATTTCACTCTTAAATCATCCCAGCATGTCCTGTATAATGCAGGTCTCAGGCCTCTGGTTTTTATTTCTCCCCAGGGCCTTCTCCTTTGCTCCAGAAGCTGTTCTCTGACCAGGTCCACCTAGAATTGCCAATTTTGCCTCCTTTCCAGATGAGGCTGTATCTTGTCTAGGTCCTGCCTGAAAAAGAAATGGACTTCCTGAGCCTCACTGGATTCAACATCACCACCTGCTACAAGGCTGGAAATAGAAAGAAGAGCCCTGAGCAGTCTAAGCACTAACCCATTCAATGAACTTCTTTCCAAGTCAGTGATATTCTGCTTGAACCTTTCTCAAGGTTTAGAATACTCCCAACTCATCAGACTCCCTGTGATTCTGAACCCAGGTATTCGCATTGTGCAAACTCCATACGTGTCCTCTGCTGCTGGTTTCCTTAATCCTATCCCTCTAAACCAGTCTCTTCTAGTTCCACTCCAAATCTACCTGCACCTTTTACTGTGATCTCTGGAAAGCTGGCACCATCATTAAGAAACTTGATCTCATGTTAAACCTTTTCCTTTCTTATTCCTTCCATCTTCTGGTGCTCAGATCTCAGATGAACTCCTGATGACAAAGCTTCCTTGGCTACATTTTTTAGCCCTGGATGTGCTTTTACTCATACTCCACTCCCTTCTTTTCAGTGGTTGTGGTGAAGGAGTAAAAAATATTTATTGGTTCCCATTGCTACTTCCAGATTTTTCCTCTACCAGCATCACTCAACAACCTCTCCTTTGAGCTTCATTCCATTCATGTTTATTACTCAATCACTATGCTGGTAGCTGTTCTTCCTTCTTCAGAGTTCAGTTCCTGACTTACAGCTTTCTTTCCTCCCCAGTTCCTGCCCTCATACTGGATGACTTTAACAAATATATTGAGACTTGCTCAAATACCCTAAATTCCCAGTTTATTGATTTGCTCACTTCTCATGATCTATTCTTCCACCCCACCCCGGATAAATACACAGAACTCTTTTTGTCTTTCTTTGTATCCTTAGCTCTTAATTGCTTAAGAAATGCTTGTTGACTTCACTTGACTTATCTATAGTACCAGGTGTGGTCAATATGGTTCTTAATGGAATATTCCCAATATTTCCTAAAGGAACCTGACCAGTTTTCCACTTGGGATTTACATGTGCTATTTCTTGTCTTCCTTAGATCTTCTTGTCTTCTTATGTTGTCTACATATATCTTAGATTTCCTGCTTTCAAATTCATCACACTGGATATTGAAAAGTGAGTTTTTAGTGATACAAAATAGAGAAAACAACTTTTAAAACATATCAAGCATACATCTCACACTTTATGTAGACATCTACTACCACCTTGGGCCAGTCTTTCTCACCCAATCATTTCTTGATGTCAATGTCCAAATCATTCAGGAATGGATGATGGCCAAAGCATGGACAGAAACCCTCCCTGTGGCCACCATCATTCCATATCTCTGCCTTTTATTTTCATTTTGAAAATTCCCATACTCAAAGATATCTATATGCCATGCATATCCCTTAGAAATTCTTCCAGGTGTCAGGCACTAAAGTAGCCTCCAAACTTTCAGTGGAATATAGTTAACAGAGGAAAGCAAACAAGTCCCCAGCTATAAGTATAAGTAAACTAAGGTTTAGTTTTAATTAAAAATTGAAATTGAATTAAAAATTGAAATTTAAAATATTCCTTAACCAGTGTACATAGCATGGTAATGGCAAAGTTATTAAGTAGATCAGGGCTCACAAAACAGTTACGTAAAGTAACACAGACAATAGACTAAGGGGCCTAAGAGTCTCTAGGCAAATGAGTCTCTAGTAAAAACTGAAAGTGAATTGTCCAGCTCTGGCAGCATACTTCATTAGGATATTGATGCTTACCCACAACAGATGCATAAATCATTATGACATTGTTTAGTAAGATAAAGATTCAGAGTGCATTTTCCCATTTTATTTCCTAGTGTCCTCAAAAACAACAAACTTTGACACCTTCTTTGTTTCTGTAGGATTTTCTTCTCTCTTTTTTAATAAAGAACATTTTTTCCTCTTCTTGAGTGATTTTGAACAGTTTTAACTTGTTTAAAATCTGATTGTACAGGAGATTCCAGACTTAGGATCCCTCTCTCTATCCATCGAATAGGTATACATGTCACAGTAAATATCTTCCACCTGGCCCTATTACTTCAGTTCATTTCCATTCTGGGGACAGGGACCTATACACAGAAGGACAATAATGGCCCACATAAATCTGACAGTCAGCTTCTAGAAGTCACAGCAGACCAAAGTATTATATGGATATTTTCAGTGTAATGATGAAGAGCTGTCAGATAGGAACTGAAGGAAGGGTAATACCCAAACATAATAACATTAGCAAGTTAGCAGGTGTTTTTTTTTTTTTTTTCTGTACTTGCTAACCCTGAGTAGAGCTGTATAAATACACTAGAAATTAAAGTCTATGTAACAGTACTTGACTACCAACCATTCAGTCAAAAGAACATGGTAAGGAGATCCATAGGCTGTAATGCCAAACAAGATTCTAAAAATCATTCAATCCAGCCTCTCATTACACACATGAAGAAGTTAAGACTCAGAAACATTAAGTTGCTTGCCTAAGGCCTCATAGGTAGTTATGAGCCATTATTTGAACCTAGAACTTCTGGCAGTTTCCCACTATATGACATCCTTTGATTCATACCTACCTTATTATCATTGTTGTTTGTCAGCTTTGTCTGACTCTTTGTGACTCTGGACCTTATCACACCCATATTGTCCATGGGGTTTTCTTGTTAAAGATCCTGGAGTGGTTTGCCATTTCCTTCTCCAGTGGGTTAATGCCAATGGGATTGAAAGATTTATCTGGGGTCACATGGTTAGTAAATGTATGAGGTCAAATTTGAACTCAGGTATTCCAGACTCCAGGCCCAGCATTTTCCCCAATGAGTCATCTAGTTACCTTTACCTTATGATCATACATACCTACAATCCAAGTAAAATTCTTATCCTTCTTTCACCTTTCTCCTCCCTCTCCATTTCCTCCTTCATCTGTGCCCCCCAAGTATTTTTAAGTCATTTGCTGCCTGAAGCACTTGGATGAATTCTCACCCTTTAGAATTCAGGGAGAATCAAACTCATTGTACTTGGACTCTGTGGAACCTTAGCCAATAACCATTAATAAAAAGCAAGCAAGAATTATCAAATCATTGGAAACGAAGCCAATCATTACTTTAAAAAAGCTACCTGCTTTCAATTAAGCAGGAAATTATCTAAGAGGCCACTTAATTTGCTCTGGTCGTCAGGCCCACAACTGCTGTATGCTGAGTGGAGCATGAAATTAAATATGTAACAACTACCCTAATGGCTATGTCTCAGAAAAGCTGGCATTTTAGCATCCTAGGTGTTCTGGGTAGTCCTCCCAAATAACAAAAGCACAAAAACTGGCGAATGCAGCTATGCTGAGTTTGAAATAAAAGAATAGATTTTATTGGTATCATCTCAAATTCCTTTGCTTTAGTAGCAAAACTGTTATTCCTTTCATTAATGTCCCTTTCCTTTCATTAATTTATTCATATGATGATAGTGAGTATACATCTTTGGAATGACCTTACACATGCATACCCACCCACAAAAATGCAGTTTTTTCCTCCAGTGGAAATTTTCATAGTTTTCTTGGGAACAAAATACTTTGTACATTTATGGAAGAAAATGAAAAATGGAGATGTCCAGATGAATTTTCTCTGTTTAGTAAAGAAGCCCTAATGTGAATCTCTTGTTCATTGCGTTCATCTTTGTTTAAAGCTAAGAATGGAGTTGTTTTCAGTGTAATAACTGTTAACACAGACAAATAAGGGCACTAATTTCAACAGGAGACTAAAAAGTCTTAGAAAATGCTACACTCAGTCAGTTCATCTTCTTGTACTTAAAAATACTGTAAATATTAGATGGGGCTCACAGTCTTCTTTATTTATATAAGGCACTTTTTATAACTTTGAAACTAATTTAGCACTAGATGAACCTTTTCAAATGCTAGCTCCATCACAAGCAAACATTTTCATAGTCTATTCCATATCAGTGTAGTTAGTTAAAAGTCTCCTTGGTATTTTGTAGCTACAATATTCAAACCTATCTTTTTTGTTGTTGTTTTTGACTTGGTAAGGCATCTTGCCAGTTTTACCACTAAATTACTGCAAAAACAAATACTCAAAAGAATTTGATTAGATTTCTTTCCTTTCCCCATGTGCAAGACCAGATTAATTTGTATTGAACCTGCTAGCAGGGTTCTTCACATGACATTTATGTTCATATTTTTCTGGACTAAAAATGTGCAGGTTTCATAATTGAATTTATCTACACCTGACTTAAAGAAACTCTTTCCTAGTTATATAAGGATATCAATTACAATTATTCTCTGACAAAATGGCAAAATGTTGTATAAACTTTTCTAGGTACAAGATTAAATTCCCTTTTGTTTACAATCTTTAAGGTTTTTTTCTTTGCTAGAGATAATTTCATTACAGAAATATTACTTAGGACCAGAGACTTAGAACCAGAGGGATCTCAGAGGTCATTTCGCCAGACTCTGTTATTTTGTAGATGAGAACACTGAGGTTCTGTGAAGTTGCATTTTGCCAGGGACACACAAGTAGTAAAGGAAAAATTAAGGTTCTAACCTAGGTCTTCTGACCCCAGCACTCATTGAGAGAGAGAGAGATAGAGAAACAGATAGACAGAGATAGACATAAGCAGGTGGGGTCACAGGTGTTTGCCAGGGTCATATAAAATGTCTTATGAGGGAGAAAACAGAGAGGGGGGAAGGGAGGGAAGGAGAGAGAAACAGAGAGAGACAGACAGAGAGACAGAGAGATAGAGACAGAGAGACAGAGAGAGAAAGACAGAGAGACAGAGAGACAGAGACAGAGAGAGAGACAAAGAGAGACAGAGAGGGGGGAGAGAGAAAGGGAAAGAAAATGAGGGAGTGAGAGAAATCTCCATCATCTGTGTATCTGTGTATTTATCTTTTATCTCTAGATCTCTGCATCTATTTATCTATCTGCTAATCTATACATTTATTCATCTATCTAGCCGGTTTGATGAACTGATTCAATGGGCTGCTCATCTACCTGGAAGATGTCATTTGGCCAATATGCATTTTTTCCACTTTATTTTCCCAGCCTGGATGGTCAGGCTAAATAATCTATTTAGAATGAACATGGACCTCACTGAGAGGAACCCTGTAGTGTTTTGGGGTATTTGTCACAATTGGCACATTGAATATATATGAACAAGAGCTTCCAGAATACCTCACCATTGACAGGAAATTTTTCTTCTACTTGAACATTGTACAGGACATCCTGTGTGACCCTGCCAAACACTTCAGTGAGTATGTGTCTCTCTTTCTCATTCACTTCGTATTGATGTTCAGAGGATTGATAAACAAAGTTATTTCTGTGATTGCATCTGTCATGGAATCTTGTAGGAATTTAGCACATATAAAAGGTCCCTTGTTTCAGAGATCCCTATAAAGCTACATTTTATTCTCCTGTACTTATAAGCAAATCCTCACAGAGATTGTGATTTAAAAGCTGTTGTTTTCTATTGTGACTCATGAATCCTAGGAAATTTTCCCCCTTTGCTATCAAATTTTCTACATTTGGTGACGAAAGGGCACAGAACTATTCTATTTTTTGATACCTTAGCCTGAAGTTGGACCTTTGGTGGTCCAATTGATAAACGAGTTGGGATTTTCTACCTGTTCCTAGGTTTACCTTAAGAAAACAATGACATTTTATCACGGTACATATTTGGTAAAAAGTCCTATAGAGAGAAATGAGATAAGCCTATACTATCAAAATCTATTGGATGGGAAAATGTCTTGGCATTCTCAACCTTCTAGGTTTTTGACCTTCCACCCACATCTGGGCCATCAAGTTTTGCTCCTGCTTCTTCACCTTACACCTCTGCTGCCCTCAGTCATATTACCTGACCAAAATTAATTGCTGAGAAATATTTCAAAACTTATTTACATTTAAGTGTATGAGATTGATAATAGTTTTTTGGCATTAGTAAGACAGCAAGGGTGATGCTTTTCCTTCTGGGTCTTCTAGGTCCCTGAAAATCCATCCATCCTCCTATATATGATAACTTATACACTTAGAAATAAGTTATTCTGCAACAAGTTTATCAGTTCTTCATACACTAATCTGTGTATCAACCGAAAGTGGGTAACTTGTTGAAAGACCATAGTCACACTGAAAATAAATTAAATTTACTTGTTCCCTGTTTATTTTCTAAGGACAGGGTATAGTTTCTTGAAAGTGTGCCAACATGCCTTGTGGTGAAAAGACTGATAAGCACAGTAATAAGCATCTTGTGCAAACCTTGAAAGATGGCACTTCTGTACTAGGGTTTAACTGGGTGGTATTAAAGCCTAGTACCTCCACTGCCTGTGTTGTCTACTTCATCTTTGCAAAGCAGCAGAAATGTCCCAAACATTGAAATTCTGTCCAGGAATTTAATATTAAGACTCTTTTTTCACTATGGTATATGCTTAGATTTAACATTCATCTAATTTGTAGTCTAATGGTATCCTTTTAGATTTTTCCTTTTCTGAGTGGTATTCTTTCACCACAATACTTCAAGGGTCTGTGATGTCTAAAATGGGGGTTCTACTATTTACAGAGATTGATACTCCTTCCTTTCTAGAATATTATGTGTCATGAAAAAAAGTGGCATGAATCACTTGGTGGTCAAAATTCTGGTAACAAGTACTTTAAGGTAAACTTATCGTTGAACTGTAGGCAATCTATAGCTAAGCCTATATTTGAAGCCCTTGGTGAGACCTGCATGAATGTGTGGTTCCTTGGCATAGCTTTCAAGAGCATAGGGTTACCTCCATGCTATGATGAAACATCATGGAAGACTTTGGTGGAGGAGTTATGCTTCAGGGAACATAAAATATATACCAGTCTTTGTAATAATGACCTTTGTCAAAATAGGATCCTAGTTTACCTTTGAACACATTACAAAGACATACAAATTCAGAGACACAGAAATAAGTACATTTAATAGAGTTGGGAGCATGATTTATTTATGCACAAGGGAGTTTAATTTTCCTATTAATGAGCAGGGGATTTATGCACATGATGTCCATTAGTGTTAATGAATAATGTGTGTATGGTGTAATAGATTGCTGCGTTAAACACATGGCGCTCCATGCCAGGAAGCATATCTGTATATTGCAATTTGTAGGTGTGATATCACACCTAGGAAACCAAGAGAATGAATTAATTACATTTACAAATGTGGGGTACAGCAGTAGATTTTTAAGATTCAACCAATTCAGAAAAGAATTGCTTATGAGAGGATATTTCACTAGGAAGAATTTGGGTAATGATTTTAGAGTTTACCTTGGAGGAAAAGAAATTGAAATGAGAGAAGGGAATTTGGGGGCAGGACTTTGTTTTATTTTTGTCAGTTTCATGTAATGTACAATATGAAAACAACAACAACTCCACCTGTCATGTTGCAATTACAGTAGAGGTTTCAATAAATCTATTCGAGTTGTGGTGACTAGCCCACCCCATCCAAATCTTTACTTGTGAGGGCATGACATAACCCCAGGATTCACAGACTCTGCTTATTTTCTCCTTGTAAAGTTGTATGTGAATTGACTGGAGAATAGAATTAGAAAATGAAAATAAATTGGCTTTCAGGGGAGTAGTAACTAACTCTCAAGCTGGTATAATGTATCAGGTTTTCAAAATAAATTGCTTGTTTCTTAAGGTTCACCATATTCACATAGCAGGCCTGCTGACTGGAAGCACCTGCTCATCTCTCCTGAATGTGACTGGGGACCCAAGGCTGCCGCCAGTCATACTGTCCTGGGATTGTTGTGTGTCAGAAAAGCTGAGTCCCTGGCATTCATTTCTGCATGGCTTCTTTGAATTTATCCTTATCTTATTTTTCCCTACTAGCCTTATTTCCAAATTAGGAACTATATGGTGAGAAAGTAGCAAGAGTGGCAGGTGGATATGTGTTTTTTTTTTTTAATATTTACATGCCTGTCTAGCATGTCCCAAGAAGGAAACAACTAGAAGGCAAAAGGAGACACAAAAGAAGATGATTCTCTCTGTCTCTCTCTCTGTCTGTCTCTCTCTGTCTCTGTCTGTCTGTCTGTCTCTGTCTCTCTCTCTGTCTCTGTCTCTCCCTCTTTCTCTCTGTCTCTCCCTCTCTCTCTCTCCCCTTCCTTCTCTCTCTCTCTCTCTCTCTCTCTCTCTCTCTCTCTCTCTCTCTCTCTCTCTCCATCTCTGTCTGTCTCTCTGTCCCTCCCTCTCTCTGTCTCTCTCTCTCTGTCTCTTTCTCTGCCTCCCTCTGTCTCTGTCTGTCTCTCTGTCCCTCCCTCTCTCTCTCTGTCTCTATCTCTGCCTCCCTCTGTCTCTCTCTGTCTTTCTCTCTCTTCATACAGGTTTATAAAATGCTAGTGATATGGGCTAGTTTTTATTTAGCTTTACTACACATCTAGTTGGACAACTAACCTTTGAACAAAGTTTGAACAAGGTTGTTCCAAGTATCTTTGGGAATGTGACAGTGTACCTGAAAGCTAATTAATGATAATGGTATTTAAAAAGCCATACTTTAAGGCTTAGAAAGCTCTTTCCTCATAAGTGCTATGTAGTGTATGTATTATTACCCCCATTTTGCAGATGAGACAACTAAGACCCAAAGCAAATAAATGACTTAACCATGATCAGTTGACAGTAAGTGTGTGAGTTCAGAACTGAGGTCTCCTAATTCTTCATCTGGAATACCTTCCACTAAGTCAGGCTGAAGGGTATGTCTCCTGAAGTGTCATTTGTAGATTTACATATGGAGGGACATTAGATGTCATCTGGTACAATCCCTTCATTTTACAGATGATGAGGTGAAATCCAAGATCCCACTCTGCTAGTAAATAGCAAAGCTAAAAATTCGAACCCGCTTTCTAATTTCCTCTGGTCGGAGATCCAGTGCTCTTTCCATAGTTCTAGGGCAATGAGCTGAAAACAGGGAGGTCTGGCTTGTTTCCTGCCCTAATATCATGATTTGTCCAATTATTTGGAATCATAGCATCACAGACTATTAGAGGTGAAGGGATCACCTAGTCCCACCTACTCATTTTATAGAGAGGTGAAATGATTGACCCAGCATTTCATGTTCTACATAGCCTTCAGCAACAAGCATATTTAGGCTCATAGACATTCTCAGTTTTGGACTGGTGACGAAGTGAAGAGAATACTTGTCCTGCAGTTAGGAAGACTTAAATTGCAATCTAGATCCAGACACTTGCTAGGTGTATGACCCTCGGTGATTCTACTTGCCTCATTTTCCTCATCTGTAAAATGGTTTAATAATAGCATCTATGTTCCAGGGTTGCTATAAGAATCAAATGAGATATTTGTAAAGAGCCTTGCAAATCTTAAAATGCTATGTAAACACTAGCTATTATTATTATTTTTTAAAATGATGGCGATAATACTTGTCCCTTTCTAATAGGAATTTTTTCAAGATGGAATAGTGTAACATTCCAAAGATATTACAATGTAATCTAATGAAATTTTTCATTGTAGAATTTTAAATATTGAAAGTGCCTCCCTCATTTTAGCAGCTGAACCATTCATTAAAAGATGTAACGCCCATTTTTAGGAAAAATAAGCTTTTGAATATTTATCAATAAACATATTGGCTGATTGACTAATGCTTTGTAGTTAAGCAATAAACCGTGTGTATGGCATTGATCATGGTGGTGGGAATTAATAACTCTTTTGGAAGAATTCATATGTTTACTTACTTTTTTTCTTTTTTTACCAAGAAAAATGTTCAATCTGGGGTATGAGTTGGTGGGTTGTAAAGACAAAAGACACCAATAAAACATTTAAAAATAAAATTAAAACAATGATGTATTTCACTTGTTTGGAAGTTTTGTTACCCCAACTTATTGCCTTTTATTGTGAAATATAGCAGGATTTATCAGAAAGTCTATCAAACTACTTACATCTACAGCTATATCTAATCTATGTCCATATTTTTTTTTCCCCAGAGGGAGATGTTAGCTCTCCCATAAGATGTTAAAAAACAGGATAGACATTAACAGAAAGGGCATTGAGAAATACTGTAGAAAATGCACTTAGAATTTTCCACAAGATTGGTAAAATTAGCCTTGGCGTATAAAATATATTTTTCCACAGCAGAGGAGAAATATTTCAATTTTGTTTTAAAATGTTTTATTGATGTCTTTTGTCTTTACAACCCATCAACTTATAACTAAGAGTGCACTTTTTTTTTTAAGCAATTGGGGTTAAGTAACTTGCTCTAGGTTATATGGCCAGTCATAATTTATGTGTGGGTGCTCATTTTCTGAGGCCAGAATGGATCCTGGGTCCTCCTGACTCTGGGGCCAGCACTCTTACTGCGTCACCTAGCCTCACCAAGAGTATACTTTTTTATTAGTGAAAAAGAAAAAATTAAAAAGCATGTTCTTGATGATAAATGTTGGCAATATTTTGTCCTAATAGTACACTATGTTTTTATAGTAATGGAAAAATGTGTCATTATTTTTCCTCCAAGATCTTCACCATTCTTTCTGTTTCCCAGAGTTCAATTTCCTTTTATAAGTCTTTATTTAAACATTGTGGTAGAGATTATGCATGTTGTTATCTTGGTTCTGCTTATTTCATTCTGCATCAGTTCATAGAAATATCATGCTTCTCTGAGTTTCTATTTTTTCTTATTGCATAAAAATATTCTATTAAATTCATTTACACCATTTTTTACAGTTAACCTCCAATTGATGTGCACCTTCTCTATTTCTTCTTTCTTTCTTTTTTTAACAACAAAGAGTGTTGCTGTGAATATTTTGCTATATGTTGCATCTTTGTTTCTGGATCCAAAGGTATGTAACACTTTAGTTAACTTTCCTTGTATATTACAAATAGAATGTTTTGTTATTGTATTGTTTTGTTGCTTTTTATGTGAGGAAACAGACCATTTGATGATTCAAAGAACTGTTTAAATTTTTAGTTCAGACATTTATTTTCTTACTAGGCAATAATAGCAAAAACATTGGCAAAAATTTACAGGTATTTGGTGGTTTAAGGTTCACAAAGAGAACAATGTATTCTTTTTTGCTCAGTTACACATAAACCAGAATAACAAATATATTTGTTTATTTACATGGAAATAAATTATTAATTGAATGAGTAAATATTTTACCTTAGTTTCAACTACATTATTAATTTTCCTAGCCTTTTAATTTTTTGAAGACTTTATATGTATATAGGATGCTTTATATACTCTAAATATAACTTTCATTCCTACAGCATTAATTCATATTGTGGAACAGTTTTTCCTTTAGTCACATATGACTTTGGAAATGTTATAATTATTTAATAGAAGAATGAGGGTCCTTGATGTGCTCTAGAGCTACAAAGATCATGCAATCATATTTATTCAACAAATATTTATTGAGTGCTTACTGGCAGAAGTATGTGAAAATGAGTAATAACTGACATTTATATACTGCTTTAAAGCTTACAAAATACTTTACATACATTAGCTCATTCAAGCCTCTGCATTGATCCTGTGAGGCAAACACTATGGGTATTATTCTCACCATTACACAGATGAGAAAACTAAGGTAAAGGAAGTTAAATATCTTGTCCAAGGTTACAAGCATAGGTCAGAGGCAAGATATGAACCAAGGTGTTCATAAGCCCACATCTTTCACTTTGTCCATGCTGATTTCTGCCCTTAAATTTATAATCTGATATTTCCCTCAAAACAATTTTGGTAAATTTCTAAAGGGACAGTGAGGCGGCACAGCTATAGCATGCTTGACTTGGAGTCAGGAAAACTCCTCTTCGTGAGTTCAAATCTGGCCTAAGACACTTACTAGCTATGTGACCCTGGGAAAGTCACTTAACCCTGTTCCTCTTAGTTTCCCCATCTGTAAAATGATCTGGAGAAGGAAATGGCAAACCATTCTGATATCTTTGCCAAGAAAACCCCAAATCAGGGCAGCTATGTGGTGCAGTGAATAGAGTACCAGCTCTGAAGTCACTAGGACCTGAGTTCAAATAAGGCTCAGACACTTGATACTTACTAGCTATGTGACCTTGGGCAAGTCACTTAACCCCAATTGCCTTGCCTTCCCCCCTCCAAAAAGAAAGAAAGAAAGAAAACCCCAAACTGGGTAATGAAAGCATGACTAAAAATTATTAAATGACAAAAAAGATTTCTAAATCATTCTCCAGAAGCCAGACTAAACTTTTCAGAAAAGGTATCACGAGCACATCTAAAAATGAAGTTCGGTTTAATTGTTAAAGGAGAGAGGAATAAAATGCTCTCCCTCCTCCCCCCAGCCCAATACCCAGATGAATGTGAAATCCCCAAAGCCAGAGACTGTAATTTTTAATCTTTGTAATTCTCCCCAGAGGACTTCCACATTTGTTCTAGTTTTAGACTGGACTTGTGATTTCAGTGATACAGAGAATCCCCAGTAAGGAATTTTCCTCTACCACTGAAGTTCTATGCCTGCTCTTTACTCCCCAGTCAGATTTGTGTGGGGCTCTGAGAGTGAATAGGATCTGAACTCTTCCAGGGTCACAAAAACATTACGTATGAGATCCATAATAGCAGGGCTGCGTCTCCTATTTAATAAGTGTTAGTTGAGTTGGATAGGAGAGGTTTGGGGGACACAAACTATACAGCTGGTAATCAATTAATATTCTAGAGCTAGCATGCTAGGCAATGCCAATCAGCTTGTAAATGAATTTATCTTTTTTACTTTAGAAAGGTATGAGTATATATTTGGTTTTTTGGTTGTGGGGGATGGGAAGGAGAGAGGGGGAAAGGCCAGTTGAATGGATCAATAATTCTTGATGAGAATAGGGCACTTGGCCCTAGGGTTAAGGCTCTCTTTCTTATCCATTTTAAAAAAATAGTAATAGAGTAACCTATTTTCATTCTCTTGATGTCAAAAGACCGCATTAACCCCTAAAGCTGGTATTTTAAAACCTAACAATTTAGTTAGAAATAATTCGGGCAATGGTCAGAAAAGCACAGAGTTTATACATTCTCCTTGACATGTACATGGCTTGGGAAGAAGGATGAACAGAAGCAGCTCTAATGGACTTGATTTTCCTGGTCGGTATGGGCAGAACAGTTTTGCATAGAGATTTGCAGGAACAATACCTGCTGCATTTTAATTTTACTGAGACAGAAAGTGCATGTGAGCTGAATGCACCCCATGTGCACAATACAACTCTCATCTCCAAGGGAACCAGTAACCTAACTGCTCTGGAACTACCTTTGGAGCAAACAAATCCAGACCTAGCAGATCTGTGAGACAGTCATGCTGAAGGTTGCCCGGGACAGAGCTTTATCTAAAGGGCTTCCCCCCCCCAACTATTTCTCATTCCAAAGGCACAAAGGTGGTTAGTGACATAGGGGAGTTGGTAGGACAATAACAGAATAGGAAAAGAGGAAGAAAGGAGTCAGCAGTAATAGGATTAGGTTCTGAACTAAGACTGCACTTAGCAAGAATGTAGAGAAAGTAAGGAAAGAAAAAAGGAAGAAAGGAGAGAGAGACAGAGACAGACACAAACATGGGGGGAGGAAGAGTGAAAGAAAGGGGGATTAAGGAAGGAAGAAAGAAGAAAGGAGTTTAACTGAGCAAAATAATGCTATTAATTTTGCTTTTCCACATCTAAATAGGCAGATGTCTGTTAAACAGAACTCGGCCATAAAGTTGGTGGATTTTCGCTCATTAATTAAAAAATATGACAACCTACTTTAGATAATAGTTGTAGGTCGACCAAGCACTTTACATAAATCAACTCATTTGAACCTCACAACAACCACATTAGGCAAGTATTAAAAGTATTTTGTTTTACATCTTTATTTTACAGCTTTGGAAACTGAGGCTCAGAAACTTTAAGTGACTTGCTTTGACAGTAGTAACACAGACAGAAGATTTCAGGTCTCTTCTGATTCCAAGGTTAATGATTTTTCCACTAAATCCCCATCACCTCTCCAAGTATTTACATTGCTCCCTGTGTTTTCAAAAAAAATAATTTTGTAGGTTTATTCTTATTTTTACTTACATTTAAATTTTTCAAGGATCTGTGATTTCATCGGTGTGTGCTCTTTCTCCATGGTTACTGATACATGTAACCACTCAATACATTAGTGGTGGTTTGTCAACAGTTGCTTATTCTTACACTTCAGATTTGTCATTTCTACTTGACAGAGTAAATTAATTTAGTTACCTTCTTGAGAGACCTAAAAAGCTATCACTAAAAACCTGGAGGATTAGAAAGGACTATTTCTTTACTAGAGATGATGACAAGAGCACTGGGCTGTCAGAAGAAGATCTGTATCCTACCTAGACCATTTGTGATGCTAAGATGTTTTGTGACCCTCGGTGGCCCCACAACTTTAGTGGAATTTCATTTCTCCAACTCTAAAATGGGGGCGGCACCAGTTTATCTTTTTGGTCAACATCAAGCTCTAAAAGTCTCTGGGACCCTTCAGCATTTTGTGATTCTTGTGACCTCAGTCTAGTCCAACATGCTCACCTAGATACAACAGCTGGATTTCTTGGATTTCTTATACGTTTTAATAATTGAGAATCTCTTTCCCCTGGGTACCTTTCCCCACACTCTTCTGAAAGGTGGTAGGGCCAGTTGCAAAAGTGACAGTCCTTAATTCTCCAATTTCAAAGAATTCATTTTAGAATGGGGAAAACTCTTCACTTGGCTGCACCCTCCGCGAATGGTGGGAGCTTTTTGTGCCCTTCAGTCTCCCCTCCCATAAAATCATAGGATTAAAAGCTGGAAGAGAACGTTAAGAAGAAAGCTCATTTTTCCTTTCCACCTCTTAGGTTCGTTGCTGTCTTGCAGTCTCTATCCCTGAATGGAAAGGGACATTCCTTCCTGCGTGGATCAGTCCTGCCGGCCTTAATTTGCAGGGGGCCACCTGTTTGGCTGTGGGCTCCAGCAGGGACTTTTACTCTCTGATTCCGAGTGCCAATCTGCACTTTCACACCTTTGCAAATTGCCCAACCCCAGAAGTCAGCAATGGCTTAAATGGATTGTAGAGCAAGAGGTCAAATGCTCCCCCAGTCCCTTTACACCCAGCTTTCCTCCCAGACCCTGGCTCTTTGCAGTAAAGAGTTTGAAAAGAGTTGCTGGGGATTGGGTGGGGTGAGTTGGGGTAGGAAGTTGAGGAAGGGAGGGGCTAGGAGGGCGCCCCGTGGCAGTCGCGTGCCCACAGGGAGCTGCTGAAAGGCAGCGCGTGCCGATCCCCTGAGGCTCGCGACTGGGCGGAGCCGCGCCTTCCAGCTGCGGGGGCGGTGCCAGGAACCGGGCCAGCTCAGAATTTGGGACGAAGCCCTTTAGAACTGGGAGGCAACTTGACCTAATCTCCTCGTCTTGCAAAAGAGTAAGCAGAAGTACCAGGAAAGTGGAAACGACTGTCCCAAACTCAGACTTGCTCTAGCTAGAGGAAAAGGCAGGAGGATTAAATCTGGCGCCTCTAACTCCCATTCAAGGTCTCCCCAGTGGGGAGAGGGAAGGAACCTCAGGGTGCACTGTGACGTTTTTTTTCTAGGAGGGTTAGACTTAAAGCTTCTTAAGAGAAGAGATTGTTTCATTCTTTGTATCTATTTTCTCGGTTTCCAGTACACAGTACACAATATACACAGTAAACAGTACACAGCAGGCGTTTAATAAATGCTTCTTGATGGATTGATTGGCAGCCAGCACTCTACCTCCCCCACTCCAGGTAACCTCGTAATTTACCAAATTTTCAGCTGGTGTCTTTCAAGTCAAGCAATTTTCTCTTCCTGGAGATGTAGCCCTTTGTTTAAACTTTATCTTTGACTAAATATCTTAATCAGAAATAAAGGCTATAATGCTTCTCGATTTCCAGAACGCTACTGTAGGTGGCACAAATAGATACGCAAAACTTTTAAAAATGCGTTTCCCCCCTCCCTGTACTGAGGAGAGAATGGCAAGGGAGCCCTTCAGATTTAGTACTGTACTTTGAAATTGGTGTTTTTCTCCGTGAAGGTGACCCTATTGACTTAGCGCTACTTCCTCCGTGAATGAACCTTTTTTCCCCCCAGCACAACACCTGTGCAGTCTCAGTTTTGGAATAATCATATCAGACTTTCTGAACAGATTTCACCAAAACATCTTATGCAATCACAGTATTTAGAGGTGGGAGGCAGCTTTGAGACAGGTACTCCAACCCTTTCATATTATAGATGGGGAATCTGGGCAGAGAGATGAAATAACCTGCCAAATGATCTAATAAATGTAATTTATATAGTGCCTTACAGTTTGTAAAAATTCTGTAAGTGTTATCCTAACAACAACCCTGGGAGGTAGGAACTATTATTGTCCCTATTTTACAGACAAGGCAACTGAGGCGGTCAGAAGTTAAGTGACTTGCCCAAAGTCACACAACTAATAAGATTCTGAGCCAAGATTTGAACTTTGATCCTCCTGACTCTAACTCAGTCATGATATTCATTATACCACTTCGTTGCCTGCATATAACTACCAAATACCAGTAATACTAAGTACTAAATTACTGAGTCAAATTTGAACATAGGTATTTCCAGCATACCATAGGATCACAGGTTTGTAGATTTAGACCAAGAATAGATACAGTTTAGGAAACCTATTTTAACTTCTGTTTTTTTTTTTTCCTGATGAAGAAACTGAGGTTCAGGAAAGTCGATTTAAGGTTATATGTCTAAGGTCACATAACTTGTAAGCACAAGAGCTTGAATCCATATCCTTTCCTTCCAGAGGCACAGATTGCTCTTTTATGTTGAACTTTCTAGGCTTAGAAACTTAATTTGGCAAAGGGGAAAGAATATTCCTGAGATCTGAGTAGTCAGAGCTCTGCAAGCCTCAATTTCCTAAAGGCCTGTAATCCTGTCTTACCTGCCTTACTCACAGGTTTATTGGGAAGCTTAAATGAGGCCATAGATATGGAAACCTATTGCTTCATAAGCTAGAAAGATGATGCAAGTACAAGATATCATTATTCTGTTTGAATAAATTACTTTATGAGAGTTGAGTGGTTAATGGAAATCAATTCAAGTATTTATTGTAACCTATTGCTTGTGTGAGCCATGGGAATTCTAGAGAAGTCTAAGATGAGACCTGACCTCAAGCACTAAAATGAATATAATCAAGTACCAAAATTTATGCTAGGGACAGTAAGTGCACTGGGAGGTCAGGAAGAGATTAATGGTGGCTAGAATTACATTAGGAGGCGGGCCAGGAGATGGGCATTGAAGGATTGGTA
Organism: Gymnobelideus leadbeateri; assembly: GCA_011680675.1. Taxonomy (NCBI): domain Eukaryota; kingdom Metazoa; phylum Chordata; class Mammalia; order Diprotodontia; family Petauridae; genus Gymnobelideus; species Gymnobelideus leadbeateri. Next base: position 627,768 of record WOXC01011095.1, on the reverse strand, counting down.
GGATTTGGTTATCATAAAGTAATGTTTGATCAGCGACTTCTTCCAGGGCACTCAGCAGCAAGTAAAAGTGCTAACACGTCTTGTAAGGGAGGGCACTTTTTGATAAAATGAACAAATTGCCACAAATATTAACCTAAATGGTAATCTTTATTACAAGAAATAACAGTATATTATGCAGATAGCCTGTCTTAAAGTCAGGAAGTTGTTGTTATTATTGAGTTTGTTTTAGTTGTGTTTAACTCTCTGTTTTCCCATTTTGGGGTTTTCTTGGCAAAGATACTGGAGTGGTTTGCTATTTCCTTTTCCAGTTCATTTTACAGATGATGAAACTGAGGTAAACAAGGTTTACATAACTTGTCCAAGATCACACAGCTAGTAAGTATCTGAGGTCAGATTAGAACTCAGGAAGATAAGTTCTCCTGACTCCAGACCCATGCCCTGTGCACTATGGCATCCCCTAGCTGGCCCAGGATCAGGAAGAGCTTAGTTCAACTTAGTTCAACTTAGTTCATTGCCTCTGGCATGCACTTAAGTATGTGACTTTTGGCAAGTCAATTAATCGTTAGTGTCCTAGGCAACTAAGGCTCTGGTTTAAAGGAGTTTCAATCTGCATCAATTGAAAGCAACTCCCTCCACTGGTGAAATTGCAAGTCTGGACCTTCCCCTCTTCCCTCCCTCCAATTTCATTTGATATGGTTTTAAGGAGTATATGAAATGGCGAGCAAGGGAATTGTAACATTTAATAATAGATACCTGATCTCATCTATGCTGACTTCTCCTGTGAAATTTTAGACCTGTCCTTCCTTTGAACTCTTTAAACCTGCTCCTCTAAACTCTAGTATACCTGTTAACTCTAATATAACATGTTAACTGTAATATACAGCTTTCATTTTGTTTATAAGATGGTCTGATCTCTTTCTCCCAAGATTTTTATATTTCCTTAACCAGTTTCTCCTTTTAGACAGAAATAGATCCCCAATAAAGTTGCTTTTGTCACTTCTTTGAACTTATCAAGAATCAAACTGTCATAGTATCATAAAATTTCAGATTTGGAATATAGTTTGCCATGCTCCAAAAGAATTCTTACTATAACTTATTCAACTGATCATGTTGTCTCTATTTGATCTTCAGTAAAGATAAATTACCTCCTGAGCCCATTCCATTTCTGGTTAGATTTTCTTGTTGGAAAAATTTTTTCTGACATCAAACCTAAATCTGTGCCTTTCCTATTTCCAGAAATTCCTTCAACCAATCCCCCTATATCAGTCAGTCTATAAGCATTTATTAAGCACTCACTATGTACCAGGTATTGTGATAAGCACTGGGAATAATTAAAGAGGCAAAAGACAGGCCTTGCCCACAAGGCACTCATGATATAATGAGGGAGATAACAAGCAAATAAATATGCACAAATATGCTGTGTACAGGATAGAAAGGAAATAATTAAAAGAGGGAAGATACTAGATTTTGAAGAGTTTGGGAAATGCTTCCTATAGATAAAAGATCCAAGTACTCAAGAAATATTTATTTGGGACTTGAAAGAAACCAGGCTAAGATAAAGAGGGAGAACATTCCAGGCATGAGAGACAAAATGCCAGAGCTGAGAGATAGAAGACAAATTGTAAGGGTTTAAGAAAAAAGTGAGAGGAGAGAAAATGGAGGCTCTTGGTATAATAGGCCTTCTTAAGGAGATTAGTCACAAAGGACAGAAGATATATAGAATGATAGTAGGATAGAAGAATCAAGTGAGGGCTTTTTTTGAGGATGGGAGGGACATGGGCATGTTTGTGGGCCCTAGGGAAGGAGTCAGTAGACAGCTAGAGACTAAAGATAAGTGAGAGAGTAGGGAAGATGGGGTAATCTGTTGGCAGAGACAAGATGAAATGGGATTGCTTGTGCAAATAGATGGCTATGCCTTGGTATGGAATAAGCTTATCTTATCATATGAGAGAGGGATAAAAGAGGAGATAGTGAATGATAGGTGTTGAGGAAAAAGGGAGAAAAGGGAAATCAAAGAAAATAAGCCCAATTTTTTTTCTGTAAAGTATGAGTCAAGGTTCTTAGCTGAGAGAGTTGGGGGAGGAGAAGCCATGGGAGGTCTGAGGAGGGATGAAAAGATTTGGAGAAGCTGCTGTGGAGAGTGGGATAATGAATTGATAAGGGAAGTATAGAAGGATTGCTTAGCAGCATTAATGGTCCAGAGGTTGTGCACCATAATTTGTAGTAGATCCAGACAGAATATTTGTGTGATTTTTTTCTACTTTTGCTTAGCAGCACATTTGTAGGAGTGAAGATGATAGATGGTGATAGTGATCCAAGGCTGAGGCTTGTCTGGGTATAACTGGTGATATGATAAAAGATCCAACTACTCAAGAGAAGAGATCAGGATAGAGTTGAAGCAGTTCACCCAGGCGGCAAGATGGGGAAAAGAGAGCATTTAGCACAAGAGTGATAACCTGGGAAAAAACTGAGGGACCAAGGGATTACGGATTACAGTGTAGATAAAGAGTAGAGTTTGGTAAGAGAAGGCAGAAGGAGAGGTGGAACGGCAATAGATTATGGTCAGACAAGGGGATTAGGAATTCTTGAACACAGAGGTATAACATTGATAGGTTATGGCAAGATCAAGGGTATGACCATCTTTTTGTTGGCTGTGGAGGGATAGAGGAATGGGGAGTAGGTCTTGGAGTTGAGGAATTGAGTAATAAGGGTGTTTGAGGAAGAGTTAATATGCATGTTGAAGTCCCTTAGTATGAGGGCAGATCTTAAAGAGGGGAGAAAATTATAAGCCAGCTATTGAACTCATGGAGGAAGGAAGGGGAGAACACCTAGAAGTCTGTAGACAACAACTATTAGAATTTTGATTGAGTGATAGATATGGGTCTTATGAATCTCAGAGGAAAAGCTACTGAATGATGGAGGAAGGGAGAAAACCTGGAAGTGGCAATGGGAAGCAAATAATATTACATCTCCACCACCTGGACCACAGAGCTGAAGAACATAAGTGAACATGCAGCCAGTGCTGGAGAGGGTGGCCAGAGAGGCTGTGAGGGGCCACTGAGGGGAGCCAGCTTTCCCTTTTCCATTGCTTCTGTCTTCTTGTTGTTTGCCCTTCATATCTGAAGAGGACCAATGCCACCATAGAATATATTGCTCATAGGTGAATCAGATTTAAGTTAGGAAGAGATGCACAATCATCAGCCTCACTTGCTCTTCCAGAGTCATTGAAATCCAATAGCAAGAGAAAAATCAGGATGACTAGCAGTGGCCTGGGATGTAGTGGATGACCTTGGTATCTTCATTGTTTGACCAAACTCAAGTGCTCCAATAGCACTTGCTTCAGCCTCCTTCATGACCATTGGAACAAATTATTCTTATCTGCTGATTCCACCAAGGATGTCTTGAGGGTAGACACCTCCTAGTTTACCAACAGATCTGTGGACCGTCAGTTACCCCCAAAGTGATTTAGCCTGTCTGCTGAGATAGAGTATTGGCATAGGCTACAGCTTCTTGGAGCCACAGGTGAGAGTTGAAGGTCTTATCCAAAAGTGGATAAGAAGCCTTGAAAAGGGTGGCAAGCACTCATACCAGATGTGCAAGTCCTGCCTGAACACTCACACACCTCATACACCTTCCATCTACTAGCTATTACTAGAGTGGGAGAGGAAAAGATTTAGGATGAAGGGAAGTTTGTTGCCCATGGAACAGCCATTCCAAAGAGCATAATAGAAGGTGTTTGAGACTTTGGAGTACAAGAACTGAAGGGGATGTAAATAAGTTACCAAGTGTGGGGGATGGGGAATGGGGGATGGGGTTTGGATAATGATAATCAGGGGTTTAGAATGACCAGGATGTATAAGGTATAACCAGGTATGAATATGTTCATCGTTGAGTGGAAGGTGCTACTCCTTTTCTCAGAGGAGGCGGGAAATCAGGAAGGAGATAAGAATAATGTGAGCTGGAAGGTAAATGATTAGATGGGAAGACCCATTTCACTTCTCTTCCCACTTAAGGCTAGAGATTAGGCAGGAGAAAGGAGTTTCTTCTCCCCATCAGCTTTCTCTTTCTCTTTCCTTAAGGGGTATATAACATGGCTGTAGACTTCACCATCCTGGTTTTCACCCTCTGGATACCCATCAGCTTATCAACCTCCTTTTTAAACTGTGGTGTTCCAAGTTGAACATGGTACTCCAAATGTGTTCTGACCAGGGTAGAATGCAGAGGGGTGATCATCTTCTTATTCTTAGAAGTGATGAGGCTCCTAAGAGAACCCAAGATTGCATTGGCTCTTTTTGACTGACTTATCACACTACTAACTCATATTGATCTTGAAGTCCACTAAAACCCTCCAATCTTTCTCAAACTTCTATTTAAATGTATGTCCTCTATATTGTACTTGAAAAAAAGTAATGTAAGACTTTGTATTTGTACCTAATAAATTTCATCTTATTAGATTCAGCTCAATGTTCTAGCCAAGCTAATAATGATTCAGCTTCTCTTATTTTAGCAGAAAACTTTTTTTTTTAGAGAAAACTCTAGCAGATGTCTGAATAATTGAATTTCTCCATTCCTACTATAACATGACTCTTTGCCAGGTTTGTGATGTAGTGAATTCTTTCTACAATCTATGTGAAGCTGTTGCTTTTATTTCTTTTTTCTAAATTTTTTGTTTTATCTTTTTTGTTGCATTTATTTCAAAGAGTTCAAATAAATATCCCATATGTTACTTAATGTTCTGTGATTGCTTTGAATTCCCTATGCTATCTTTTCCATTATAATGGAAACAATCACATTTTATGTTTTTGTCAGTAATGAAGTATCTTTGGTGAAATGCACAGCTTTGTAATACTTGCTGTGTAAATGAACCACTCACCTATTCTCTGAGATTTGGTCTATAAAACAGACTTTTAGAACTAGAATTAACCTTACAAATCCTCTAATTCAACTCCATTTTATAGATGAGGAAACTGAGACCCACCAAAGACTATTGCCTTTTTGGGTCTATGTATAAAGATCCTTCAGTCTCTATCCCATGGACTTCTTTTTAGGCAGGCATCCCTCATGTTACAGCTGATTTTTTTTAAACACAAGCAAAGTAGTTCACATTCCTCCCAATTCAATTTCATCTTGTTAACTTCAGGTCATTGTTTCACCCTGTCAAGATCTTTTTGGATTCCAATTCTGTGAATAAGCATATTAGCTATTCTTTTCATCTTTGTGTCAGATTTATCCAAATCACTGATTAAAATGTTAGGTAGAACAGATTTAAGTATAGAGCCTTGAATTGCTTCGCTTAGATATGGCTCATCTAGGTTTATATCAATTCATTAATCAACAATCTTTTATTCTTAGTCACATACATTTTCACTACTAAACATTTTTCATCTTATTATAATATCTGTCAAACACAATCATTTCTAGACTAATAGAGGGATCATTAATTAGCAGACTGAAAAGGCTGAAAGAATCTTTTAGTATATTCCCTACATCTATCTAGGAAAGATAATTCCTAAAACATCCTTGACTCTGAACCTATTTTGGTCCCACATTCCTCAGTCTTGAAAATGAAAGAAATTTGGACCAACTCATGCAGTGGTGCATACCTTATCACCTATATGGCTGGGTTGGAACTACCTCATAGAGTCTGGCTCTCAGATTTGAAAGGTACATGTCATAGGACTGGGAATTATGAGACTTGGGACTGAATTCCAACTCTGCTACTCCCAAACTTTGTGCCCTTGGTCAAGTAATTTCCCTTCTTCTTGGTTGAACTAGATGATCTCTAAAGGTCTGTTCTAGTTGTCACACTCTACCAGCCCTAAGGTATCTATGAGCCTTTAATGTCATCTAGTTCCATCTATACCCAAACCACAACGTAATCAACAGATCAATCCATTCTCTGACTCTATACCTTTTTAGTGGGTTGTCTCCTTGAAGTAGTACATTCTACTTTTAAATAGCTATAATTTTGAGGACATTTTCCCTTTTATCTAACTTTCATATACCTCCCTACCATTTCCTCTGTTCTTTCCTTTGAGGACAAGCAAAACAAGTTCAAGTACCTTTTACAGGTCAACTCAACAACTTACCTCGAAAACAGCAATCAAGCACTTCTAAATCTTGGAGAATCATGTGGCAAAGTGAAAAGAGCCTTCCACTTGGAGTCATATTGATTTGATTATTGCCTCTGATATTTACTAGCTGTATGACCCTGGGTAAATCATCCAACCTCTCTGAGACTCTGTTTCCTTCTATGTAAAAATAAAGCTGATAATACCTCTAGTGCCTACTTTACAAGGTTGTTTTGAGGGTCAAATGAGATAACGTGTGGCAGATAAAGTGTTTTGCAAATATTAAAATGATATATACATGTTAGTTATTATCATTATTCATTTTGGCTAAACATTCCCATTTCCTTCAAGTAATCTTTGTATGACACAGTCCCCTATCTGCTAGTGTATTCTTTGGGGAAACTCTTCAGCTCATCTATATACCTTTCCTAAAATGTGATGCCTAGAACTGAACACCATTTTCCCAGTGTAGCTTTGTAAGGCCAGTATCTGCCAAGAAAACCGCTAATGGGATCATAAAGAATTGAACATGACTAATAAATGACTGAACAAAATAAAAAAAAAATCAGAGCTTATTTTGCTTTCATGGTCTTGCTTGTTTCACTCTGCATCAATTCATTTAAGTCTTCCCATGTTTTCCTGAATTCCTTGTATTTGCTCTTTCTTACAAAACTGCTTCAGCTGTCTCATCTGGAAAATGGCTATAATAATAGCACCACCTTCCAGGGTTGTGGTGAGGATCAAAGAGGCAAATTTGTAAAAGCTCTCAGCCCAGTGCCTGGCACATAATAGGAGCTTAATAAATGCTTATTCCCTTCTCCTTTTATATTTACAGTACTCTAATATTCCTGTACATTCATGGGCCACAATTTGTTTAGCTATTTGCTGGTCAATGAACACTCACTTTATTTCCAGTTCTTTTCTTTACAAAAAAAGTGTGGCTATGGAAGTTTGAGGATACATAGAATACAAACCACATTTTACTAGTGTCTTCCCAATGAACTGACAGTCATCTTGCCTTTAGTCAGGACAGGAAAGGCCTGGTGAAGCCAAGCCAAAAGGAATCGTGGCTGCAGACTGATAGGAAATTACAGTGAAGGACACAGCTTAGTGTGCAACAGTTTTAAATGAGGGGGGTAGTGTTCTTTTGATGAAAAGCTTTAGACTAACTCTGAATATAGGAAAGATCTTCACTAAATTGTCATTTGAGTCCTTTCCAGCACTCAAATTCTGTGATTCTTTAAACAGTTGTTGCAACTAATTGTATATAAAGTGATCTTAATGTGACTTTTTAGAACTTAATAAATGTTTGTTGCCTAAAAGAATGAATAAATGAATGTGTACAATGTACAAATGAAGATTGGTCTTGCTTTGGTCTTTCCTTTGACAATCTTCATTGTCAAAAACAATAGCATTCATTTTCAAAGGTGGATGACTATTAGAATATTGAACAATACTGATAGCAGATCACATGCCCTTTCCAAACTTGCCTTATTGACATTTGTCAGAACCTCTTTGTTCTCTAATTTTGATCCAAGCTTTGATTCAGCTGCCCTAGTGCTTGCTTCTTGTTTTGATCCTTTCTAGTGAGTGAGAACTTTTCAATGACAGGAGCTTTATCTCCTGCTTAGTCTAGGGGATGCACATTTAATGAAGCTTCACATTCTAAATAAGGCATATTTATAGCTCAGGCACTGGCCATTAGAAGGCACTTAGCCTACAGGATTTTGTTTATCAAAACTTCAAGCAGTCCTTAAAATAGGACACCTGGGATATGTATTTCATATTAACTATTTTAATTTGGTGATAACTGTGTTTTTCAGAGTCAGTACTGGTGTATAATATGCTGATCTCTCTCTCTCTCTCTCTCTCTCTCTCACACACACACACACAAAACAATTTGTCGTTGTTCAGTTACATCTGACTCTGTGACCCCATTTGGAATTTTCTTGACAAAGATACTGCAGTGGTTTGCCATTTCCTTCTCCAGCTCATTTTACAGATGAGGAAACTGAGGCAGAGTTAAGTGACTTGTCTAGGGTCACAGGAAAATGTCTTCCTAGCTGCCCTAGACAAACATTGGTACTTTCCAAAATGAAAGAAGTACCATTTGTCTATCATTTCTTCAAGTCAATATAAATACATTTATCTAAAACCCACGCCAAGTTAAGTGATTAGTTATATAATGGGCATACACAAAAGGAGTCAGTGTGGTAAGCTGCTTTCCCTCTCTGCTGACTCCTAGACAAGGTATGAATTCTCCTGACTTTTCATATCCACAATCCCTTCTCCTGGCTCTGACTCACATTCACAACTTCAGTTTCAGGAACAGTGAAATACACAAATGGATACTTTCTTATCAAGACTGATTAATGCTTACACCTGAGCTGTCAGTGAGCTTGGCCTTCAGAAAGGGAGAGAATCAAGACCCTGCAGAGTCTTTTCCATTTGGCTACAAAGCCCCTTCAATGAATTATGTGCACCAAGGGGCACGTGATAGTAGATGGAGGCCTGAATGATTGAGGCCCTGAGCCATAGCAGGGACTTTGCTCTAGCTGGCACTAGAAGGATCATTTCAGCTAGAGACCTATTTTTTGAGGAATAACAAAGACCTCACCTTTCACTGGCTCTGAATCATGCGCACTTTTTAGACCTTGAGGGAAGGATGGCCAAGTTGTTTGTTGCTCAACAGAAAGGGAGTAATTTTCCTCATTGTTGAGGGTCTTAGATTTTTTTTTACTAGATTGTTAGCCTGAGGGCTCAAAGGAGAGCTAAGGACACTTTCTATTTGAAGCAAAAAGGTTTTGATGTTCTCAGGATTTCCCTGTGAAGGGAAATTGGTCAAGGAGATTTTGTGGGCTCTCCAAGCCAGACAATGACATTTGTAGAGTTTTCGTGATTGGTGATTTGAGCCAGAGAGATTGCAGGTGAGAAACCCCATATCCTAAATCTCACCTGTACCTGTCATATCAATGATGTGTCAACTGACTCAGATTAATCTCCCTGACTCTAGTCTATTCCACCTTTAATCTCTTAATTTTTAATATTACTTTTTCATATACACTTCTAGAGTAATCTCTCTGATGAATATCTAGCTACATCACACTCCTCAGATGCTTTCAGTAGCTTTTCACTGTTAACTGAATAAAATATAATCATCTAGTCTGGCATTCAGGCTTATTGCAATATGGCTTCAACTTCCCTCTCCAATCTTGTTACATATAACTTCTGTTCTTGCATTCATTGTTCCAGACCAACTGGATTACTGCCATTCCCTGATTTTTTTCTTCTGTGCTTTTACATCTCCCTGCCCATCACATTCTCAAAGTTTGTAATAGTTTCTCCCCACTCTTCTCTACCTGCTAAAAATTCTTCCCTTCTTTACAGCCCAATTTATGGATTATCTCCTCAACAAAGCCTTCATTGATTAGGAATCTTACATCTCAATCAGTTCAAATTTTACATCATACTTCTCATGTTTCTCCTGTTTTTCTAACCTTAAGAAACAGTGTTGCAGAGAGGATAGAGTGCAAGTCTTAGAGCCAGGGAGACCTGGATTCAAGTCTTGCCTTTAAAAAAAGGAACATTATTTGTTTATTTTAAACCTTCCTATCTTTTAAAATTTTGAATTCTAAGTTTTCTCCTTCACTCTCCTTCACACCCTACCTACTGAGAAGGCAAGCAATATGGTAGCAATTATACATGTAAAATCAGGTAAAATATTTCCATGTTAGCCATGTTTTTTAAAAGCAAGAAATATTTTAAAATGAGAAAATTATACTTCAGTTTGCCTCAGCATTTATGAGTTCTCTCTCTGGAGGCAGATAGCATTCTTTCATCATGAGTCCTTTGGAATTCCATTGGAATTGTCTTGGATCACTGTATTGATCTGAGAAACTGTCTTACACAGTTGATCATAATTACAACATTGCTGTTACTGTGCACAATGATCTCTTGGTTCTTTTCTCAAGTTCTACTTCTGACACATACTAACCACATGACCCTGACAAGCAAACAACTTGTTTAACCTCTCAGTCTTCTAGGCAGCTCTTTAACCCTAAAAGTTGCAGGGAAGGTGCATTGATGAAGACAGTTTCCTCATCTGGGAGTTCCTTCTACTAATGAAATCACAAGTTCAGACTCTATTTCTTGATCTCTCCACTCTTCTCTCTCTCTTTAAAATCACGATCTAATTTTAGCAATTTATGTATTTGTTTTATTTTCTCTACCAGACTTCTTGAAGGAACAGGCTATATCTTTTTTCTTTCTAAATTCATAGCACCTAGCAGCATATGAGAGGCAATTAAAAAAAGTTTGTTGAGTTGAATAAAATCTACCTAATAATTTCCATTCTTCAAAGTATTAATTAAAAAAGTCATGATTTATGAAAGGTACACATCAGCCCATTAATAACCTTGGACACATTAGAATCACTCAGTTTATTAGGTTAAACTAGTTCAGAGATGGAATAAGAAACCAGACCAATATTTTTTCAGATAAGATGGTTTTTATAAAGACTCAGAGTATACTTGATATCCAGAGTACCTGGATGGGATAAAATTAAATGAAGGTTCTGTTGTGGGTAGCCAAAGGGCAGTCCTGAAAGACACTGGGAACTTGAGAGACATGGAGAACTTTTCTACTTCTGCTTTTATAATTCTGCCCTCTGATTCAACCTAAAAGTTCCTCCCCAAATTATTGTCTGCCCATCTAATTTCTAGCACTCCTTTAAGACTCTGAGCTAGGAGGCACAGTAGATAGAGTGCCAAACTTAGAGTCAGAAAGGTCTAAGTTCAAATATGATTTCAGACACTTTCTTGCTGTGTGACTCTGGTCATGTCACTTCACTCTGTCTCAGTTCCTTATTTGTAAAATGAGCTGAAGAAGGAAAGGGAAAGCCACTCTAGTATCTTTGCCAAGAAAATCCCAAATGAAATCTTGAAGAGTTGAACATGACTGGCTAATAATCTTTCCTTTTCCCATTTCTCAGTTTCCTCTGACCCATGATCATGATTTGCTTTCATAATTTTTTCCTCCCTTTCAGATTTCATTAGCATTGCTGTCTATCTGAGATTCACTATATCCAGAAAGCTAAAACCAGTCTGGATGTACTAATATATTAATACACTGCCCGTCAGAAAAGACTATAAATATATACTTGCAGTATTTAATGCTCACAGTACTGACCTCAAGCAAGCAGGTTTTGTGTACATTAACATGAAACTTGACTTTTTCCCAAGAAAGCAACCTGACATAATATTAGTAATCTTATACAATTTAAATTCTTTCTTTTTTCCTTTTCCTTTCTTTCTCCTCTTCTTCCTGTTTCTTTTACTTCTGCCTTCATACTCCTTCCCCTCTTTGATGTCTTCCCTTTCTTTTTCTAAATCAACAATTTGTATACTTTTATATATTTTCAGAATTCACATTGTCATATACTTTGTTAGAGAATTTTTATTTTAGCATTGTGTTTAGCAATCCATTGATCTTTTCCTTAATATAGTAAATAATATTTATCTAAATCCAAGAGTAAATATGCATAGTGGAGAAAAGTTAGAGGACTTACCAATAAGATCAGGCATAATACTAGGATTGCCACCTCTATTTGACATAGTAGTGATTATTTGACTATAGCTAGAAATGTTATCTATAGTAATAAATCAAGAAAAAGAAATTGAGGGAGTAAGGATAGACAAAGAGTAAATAAAGTAATTGCTTTTTTCAGTTGATATAATGGTATACTAAGAGAACCCGAGAGATTCAACCAAAATTAATTGAAATAATTAGTAACCATCAAAGATGTAGGATATAAGATAAATCCACATAAATCACCAGAATTTCTATATACACACATCTATATCCTTCATATCTATATCTAATAAAGCCCAGGAATAAGAGGTAGAAAGAGAAATTTCATCAAAATAGCTACAGAATCTATTAAATATTTGGGGGGTGTATTCACCCAGAAACTATGTGAATCTAAAAACACTCTTTGCAGAAATAAATACTGAACTAAATGATTGGAGAAACATTGATTGCTCATAGGTTAGTCAAGTCAATCTAAAAATATGACAAAACTACTTAAAAAATTTATATCAAATGTTTTACCAAACTCCTCAAAGGATATTTTATAGGCCTAGAAAACATAATGAAATGAATAGATAAATGAATTTTTTATTAAGTTAATTTGTTTACTTTTAGTTTACAAGATTCGGTTCCACAATCCCTTGAGTTTCAAATTTTCTCCCCCTCCCCCTACCATGGGGCATGCAATGAAATATAGGATCTGCAAATATACCTTCACATTAAACATTAGTCAGTTGTAAAGAAGGATTATGACCCATGGAATGAACAGCGGGAAAGAGGAAACAAAGCAAAATAGGAAAAAGAAAGAGAGCAGGTAGTTTGCTTTAATCTGTGTTCAAACTCTATAGTTCTTTCTCTGGATGTGGACATCTCTTTCCATCATCAGTCTTTTGGAGTTGTCTTATAACCTTGCATTGCTGAGAAAAGCCCAGTCTATCAGACCGGCTCATCACACATACCTTGTATCTGTAATTGTGTGCAAATTTCTCTGGGTTCTGCTCTTCTCACTCAACATCAGTTTATATGAGTTTCTCCAGGTTATTATGAAGTCCATCTGCTCCTCACTTCTTATAGCACAATACTATTATGTTACATTCATATACCACAACTTGTTTAGCCATTCCCCAATTCATGAGCATCCCCTTGATTTCCAATTCTTTGCCACCACAAAAAAAGCTGTTATGAATATTTTTGTACATATGGGACCTCTTCCCACTTCTATGATCTCTTTGGAATATAGTCCTAGAAGTGGTATTGCTGGGTCAAAGGGTATGAAATTATTTATAGCCTTTTGGGCATAATTCCAGATTGCTCTCCAGAATGGTTGGATAAATTCACAACTCCACCAACAATGCATTAGTGCTCCAATTTTTCCACATCCTCTCTAGCATTTATCATTTACCTCTTTTGTCATCTTAGCCAATCTGACTGGTGAGATGTGGTACCTCAGAATTGTTTTAACTTGCATTTCTCTAATCTATAGTGATTTAGAGAATTTTTTTCATTTGCTTATAGATATCTTTAATATCTTCCTCTGAAAACTGCCTGTTCATATCCTTTGACCATTTATCAATGGGGAACGACATAATGACATAAGAATGACTCTAATCTTATAGTCTTGGCTCAATTCTCTGTATATTTTAGAAATGAGGCTTTTATACCCTTTGACCCAGCAATACCACTTCTAGGGTTATATCCAAGACATCACAGAAGTGGGAGGAAGACCCATATGTACAAAAATATTTATAGCAGCTCCTCTTGTGGTTGCAAAGAATTGGAAATTAAGGGGGTGCCCATCAATTGAGGAATGGCTGAACAAGTGGTATATGCATGTAATGGAATACTATCGTGCTATAAGAAACAAGGAGTAGATGGACTTCATATTTGCCTGGAGAGGCTTTTACAAACTGATGCTGAGTGAGAAGAGTAGAACCAGGAGAAATTTGCATACAATCACAGACATGTGATGACCAACTATGACAGACTGGACTCTTCTCAGCAATGTAGTAATATAAGTCAATCCCAAAAGACTCATGATGGAGAGAGGTCTACATCCAGAGAAAAAACTAGAAAGAACTGAGTTTGAAACCTAATTGAAGCAAACTACTTGATCTTTTTCTTTTTATTATTTGGTTTTATTTCCTCTTTGCCATTTTTCATTCCATCTAGTACAATCCGCCTTTGTAACCTGAATAATGTCAAATGTGAAAGTATTTACAGATCCTATACTGGATTGTATGCCGTCGTGGGGGGGGGAGGGAGGGAAGGAAAATTTGAAACTCAAGGAATTATGGAATTGAATCTTGTAAACTAAAAGTAAACAAACAAATTAATAAAGAAAAAAAAGAAATGAGGTCTTTATTAGAGACACTGGTTGTAAAAATTCTTTCCCAATTTTCTACTTCCCTCTTAATCTTGGTTGCATTGGCTTTGTCTGCACAGAAACTTTTCAATTTAATGTACTCAAAATTATCCATTTTGCATTTTATAATGCTCTCTATCTCTTCTTTGATCATACATTCTTCCCTTCTCCATAAGTCTGACATGTAAACTATTCCTTGCTTTCCCAGACTGCTTATAGTATCAACCTTTATATTTAGATTGTGCACTCATTTAGACTTGATTTTGGTATATAGTGTTAGGTATTGGTCTATTCCTAATTTCTGCCATACTATATTCCAGTTTTCCCAGCAGTTTTTGTCAAATAGTGAGTTCTTATCCCCAAAACTGGGATCTTTGGGTTTATCAAACAGTAGATTACTATAGTCATTGACTGCTGTGTTTCATGTAGCTAATCTATTCCATTCTCTACTCTATTCCTCAGCCGGTACCAAGTAATTTTGATGACTGCTGCTTTATAATACAGATTAAAGTCTGGTATGGCTAAGCCACCTTTCCTAGCATTTCTTTTCATTAATGTTCTTGATATTCTGGACCTTTTATTCTTCTAATCGAATTTTGTTACAATTTTTTCTACCTCTATAATGTAATTTTTTAGTAGATTGATTTGTATGGCACTAAATATGTAATTTAATTTAGGTAAAATTATATTAGTTTCACCCAGCCATGAGCAACTGATGTTTTTCCCAATTAGTTAGATCTGATTTTATTTGCATGAAAAATGTTTTGTAGTTGTGTTCGTACAGGTGGGTTTGTTTTGGCAGGTAGATTCCCAAATATTTTATAATGTGTACAGTACCTTTAAATGGGATTCCTCTTTCTATCTCTTGCTGTTGGATTTTGTTAGAAATATATGGGAATGCTGAGGATTTATTTTATATCTTTCAACTTTGCCAAATTTATTTATTATCTCAGGTAGTTTTTTTTTTACTTGATTCTCTAGGATTCTCTAAGTATATTATCATATCATCTGCAAAGAATGATAACTTCGTCTCTTCTTTGCCTAATTTGATTCCTTTAATTTCTTTTTCTTCTCTTATTGCTACTGCTAACATTTCTAGTACCAAATTGAATAAGAGAGGTGATAGTGGACATCTTTTTTTACTCCTGATCTTATTGGAAATGCTTCTAGCTTATCCCCATTACATATAATACTTGCTGATGGTTTAAGATAGGTGCTACTTATTATTTTAAGGAAGACGCCATTTATTCCTATACTTTCTTTTTTTTAATGCTTTATTAACTTCCATTTTACTTCATTTCTGCCAGTTTTGCATTACAAATTTTCTCCCCGTTTTTCCCCTACCCACCTCCCCAAAATAGCAGTCCCCCAGGATATCTCCTCCTCTTATATCCCAATTACATCTAAAATAATATTAATAGTAGCACATATATATATATATATATATACATGGAATAGAAATATATATATTTAAACATTTGGTTTTAAAACTTTGAATTCCAAATTCATTCCCTTCCTCCTTGTCACCCACCCTTACTGTGAAGATAAGCAATTCAATATAGGTTGTACATGTGTAGCTAATGCAAAACATTACCATAGTAGATATATTGTAGAAGACTGATTATATTTCCCTCCCTCCTATCCCACCTCCCACTTGTTCTATTCTCTACTTTGGTCCTGCCCCTTTTCAAAAGTGTGTGCTTCCTACTTCCCTCCCACCCAGCCTGCCCTCCCTTCCATCATCCCCCCTCTCATCCCCTTCCCCCCTACTCTCCTGTAGGGTGAGATACCCTATTTCCTGTGTATGTCATTCCCTCCCTGAGCCAAATTCAATGATTATAAGGTTGACCCATTCCCTTATGCCTTCCTGTTCTTCCCCTCCATTGTACCCATTTTCCCTTGCCTCTTCTATATGAGATAGTTTGTCCCATTCTGTCTCTCCCCATCTCCTCTCATTATATTCCTCTCTCACCTCTTGATTTCACCTTTTAAGTATCATCCCTTCCTATTAAATTGGTCCTGTGCCCTCTATCTATGTATACCTGAACACACATATATATATATATACACACATTCACATATGTATTCTTATGCCTATATACCCTCATAAACACTATATATATCTATCTATATACCTATATCTATATATGTATATATATATATTTCTATTCCCTTCAACTATTTTCATACTGAGAAAAGTTTCATCAGTTACAATGATCATTTTTCCATGTAGGAATGTAAATAGTTCAACTTTGATAAGTTCCTTATGATTTCTTTTCCCTGTTTACCTTCTCATGCTTCTCTTGCTTATTGTATCTGAATGTCAAATTTTCTATTCAAGTCTGTTTTTTTCTTCAAGAATACTTGAAAGTCCTCTAATTTACTGAATGACCATGTTTTCCCCTGAAACATGATACTCAGTTTTGCTGGGTAGGTGATTCTTGGTTTTAATCCCAGGTCCTATGACCTGTGGAATATCATATTCCAGGCCCTTCGATCCCTCAGTGTAGAAGCTGACAGATCCTGTGTTATCCTGATTGCGTTTCCACAATATTCAAATTGTTTCTTCCTGGCTGTTTGTAATATTCTCTCTTTGATCTGGGAATTTCAGAACCTGGCAATAATATTCCTAGGAGTTTTCTTTTTGGGGTCTTTTTCAGGAGGTGATTGGTGGATTCTTTCAACCTCTATTTTGCCTTCTGGTCCTAAAATATCAGGGCAATTTTCCTTGAGAATTTCTTGGAGGATGATTTCTAGGTTCTCTCTTTGATCATGGCTTTCATGTTGTCCAATAATTTTTAAATTATCTCTCCTGGATCTATTTTCCAGGTCAGTGGTATTTTCCCATGAGTTATTTCACATTGCCTTCTATTCTTTCATTTGTTTGGATCTGCTTAACAGCATCTTGATTTCTCAAAAAGTCACTAGATTCCCTTTTGTCCATTCTAAATCCGAAGGAAATATTCTCCTCAGTGAGCTTTTGAGATTCTTTTTCCATCTGGCAAATTTGGCTTTTTAAGGCATTCTTCTCCTCATTGCCTTTTTGATCCTCTTTTGCCATTTGAGTTAGTCAATTTTTTAGGGCGTTATTTTCGTCAGTCAGGCTGTTGACTCTCATAATTTTCTCGTATCATTTTCATTTATCTTCCCAATTTTTCCTCCACTTCTTTTATCTGCTTCTTAAGGTCCTCTATGGCCTGTAACCAGCTCATATTTTCATTTAAGGCTTTTGGTGCAGGACTTCTGACTTCACTGTCTTCCTCCTGTTCCATGCTTTGATCCTTTTTGCCCCCCAAATAGGACTCTAATGTTGAATTTTTCTGTTTGTTTTGTTTCCTTTACTTGGGCATGTTGCCACTCAATTACTTAACTTTTGGGCTTGTTGCCACAGTAGGACTCTGCCACCAGACAGGGGAACTTCTGTCCCAAACGCTGGGGTTTTCTCAGCTGCCAGAGGTATTAATTGGGTGCCCTCTCTGAACCTTCCACATGCTCTGGCAAGCTGGTTACACACCCCAACACCTCCACCCTAGACTGCAATCCAGGTCCAAAAAGGTTGAAGCAAGAGCGATTTCCCCCTAGACTGGTTGCCCAATCCCCCTACAGTCTGCAGGCCAGGAGCTGAAGCTGCAATGTGGCACCAACTGTGCCTAAGTATCTCAGTAGCTTCTTGCCCTGGGGGCAAAAGCCGATTCTCTCCCCACTACTGGTTCCAAAGTCTACAATGCACTCTCACTTTTTCCTTGGCATCTATGTGTTGATAATTCTGGAAATGGCCACAGCTGGCAGCTGGTTAGGCCACCCTGGGTCTAAAACTATGGCTCATGCAGGGATGGGGTTGGCTCTTAGAGCTCTGTGCTGACCACTCCCTGCCAGGCTGCCAGGCTGTACTCAGTGGGATGTTAGCTTCTCTGTGTCATTTTGTGGGGTTTTTAGCTCCAAAGTTTGTTCAGAGTCTCCTTTTACATGGATTGGTCAAAGTGGAAGCTGGAGTCATGGCAAAGTCCTCTTTCTACTCCGCCATCTTGGCTCCACCCCTATTCCTATACTTTCAAGAGTTTTTAATAGGAATGGGTATTGTCTTTTGTCAAAAGCCTTTTCTTCATCTATTGAGATAACCATATGGTTCCTTCTAGTTTTGTTGTTGATATGATCAATTATACTGATAGTTTCCCTAATATTGAACCATCCTTGCATTCCTGGTATAAATCCTACCTGATCAAAGTGTATTATTCTTGTGATAATTTGCTGTAGTATTTTTGCTAATATTTAAAACATTTTTTGCATCTATATTCATGAGGGAACTTGTTCTATAATTTTCTTTATCCATTTTGTCTCTTCCCAATTTAAGTATCAGTATCATATTTGTGCCATAAAAAGAATTTGGTAGGATTCCTTCTTCACCAATCCCAAATAGTTTGTAAAGCATTGGAATCAATTGTTCTTTAAATGTTTGATAGAATTTGCTAGTAAATCCATGTGGTCCTGGAGATTTTTACCTAGGGAGTTTGTCGATGGTTTATTCAATTTCTTTTTCTGAAATGGGGTTATTTAAGTAATTTATTTCCTCTTCAGTTAATCTGGGCAACTTATATTTTTGTAAATATTTATCCATTTCACTAAGATTGTCAAATTTATGTGCATGCAATTGGGCAAAATAAATTCCTAATTATTGTTTTAATTTCTTCTTCATTAGAGGTAGATTCACCCTTTTCATTTTTGATACTTGTAATTTGGTTTCCTTTATTTTTAACATATTGACTAAAGGTCTATCAATTTTATTGTTTTTCTTTATCCAAAAAAAAAAAAACCCAGCTCTTGGTTTTATTTATTAATTCAATAGTTTTCTTAATTTTAATTTTACCAATCTCTCCTTTGGCTTTCATTATTTCTAATTTAGTATTTAATTGGGGATTTTTAATTTGTTTGATAAATGAAATTTTTAAGAATTTCATGATAATAACAAAAAAAGGTGAGAAACTTTATCTGTGCCAGATTTTAAAGCATTGATCATTAAAATCATTTGGTGCTGATTAAAAAGAGAGGTTGACCAGTGGAACATATTAAATATACAATATGTAGAAGTAAACACAATAGCATAGTGTTAGGTAAAATTAAAGACTTCAGTTACTGAGGGAAAATGATAGCCATGCACCAGAAATTAAGTTCAAACCAACATGAATGATGAAAAACTCTAAGGAGATATAGGATCTAGACAATAAAAGTCATATCATAAACAAATTAAAAGGGTAAGGAAAAATTACATTTCACATAGATGGATAGAAAAAGAGTTCATTACTAAACAAATGATAGAGTGGATAATGTTGAAACGGGCAATTTTAATTATATAAAATGAAAAAAAGTTTTTGTGCAAACAAATCTAATGTAATTTAATGTAAACTAATAAAAGTATAATTTCCAAGATATATAAAGAAAAGATTAAAATTTATCAGACTAAGAGCCATTCCCTGATTGATAAATGGTAAAAGGACATGAACAGGCAGTTTTCAAATGAAGAAATCCAAGCTATCAATAATTATGTGAAAGACTGCTTTAATTTTTAATGATTTGTTAATTAGAGAAATGCAGACTGAGCTTTTCCCTCATACCTATCAGACTAGCAAAGATGACAAAAGAGACAAAAGACAAATGTTAGTGGGGTGAGGGGGAAACAGGTATACTGCTCAGGATTTGAGTACTTTAAAAATTATGTATCTTTGTCTGCTTTTGTAGAGCCATTGTGACTTAGTATTTAGGTACTTTGAGATGATGGGGGTGTGGTGATGATGAAGAAGATAATGAAGCAACCCCTTATTAGCCACTGAGTGGGAAAAATTGACCATAGTAAGGTGCTTAGTGTCTAATGGGAGAAGATAGCACAAATTAGGGAGTAGTAGTACAGCAAAGGAATTTTAGTCTGCAAAATCACAGAGGTGGTGAGATATAGGAGAGTCATTTGACAGACCCTTTCAAGAAATACTACTGGCTTGGATACTGCTTCCAGAGCAAAAAATTAGAAAGAGGTGGGCTCTTTCCTGTAGGTAATATGACAGGCTATAGCCAGAAGCCAAAAGGCTTGTGTGGATCATTGAATGGCTCAGTGGGTTGTGGAGTTGAACAGAGTCTAGTATATGAGACTAGTCAGTGGTTACATGCTCTAGTTTCAACTCAGTCCTCAATAAACTGGGCTGGGCCACAGTGGGGGAGCTCTAGAAGCATGGATTAATTTACCCAGGATCCACCAGCATGGACTAGTTACTGGAGATCTAGTGGTATGATGGTCTAGGTGAAAAAGAAGCAAGACATTGGCCTTAGGCAGATGACAAAATGGCCTGAGTGGACAGCTGGATGCAAGAGTGAGGTGTGGAGCTAAAGCAGTGGTGCCCATCTCCCCTTAGACATCTAGTACCCTCCCCCAGTAAGAAGCAAAGTAAGTTTTGAGCAGAGGATTTGTGGTCTGCTGTTATTCATTTAGAACCTTTAGTTAATGTATTAATTATCCTAGGGTATTTGCATGTTAATTGATCTTTTTACTTGTTTTTCTCAAGCATCTTAGAGATGATAGAAAAGATTGGGGTGTTGGGGAGGTGTGGAGCAGGCAAAAGCCTATCCTACCTAAGCAAAAAAAGTTTTTTTTTTTTTTTAGAGCAATTGGGGTTAAGTAACTTGCTCAAGGTTACACGGCTAGTCATTATTTATGTGTGGGTGCTCATTTTCTGAGGCCGGATTTGATCTCGGGTCATCCCAACTCCGAGGCCGGCGCTCTTACTCACTGCGCCACCTAGCCGCCCCAGCAAAAAAAGTTTTGCTACTCATCTCCATGACTAGTGGAGTGTGGGGTCACTGATATTTTAGTTTTGCTGTTCCTAGTATATAAGCCAGGAAGAACCTTATGACCTGAGAATCTTTTTTCAGATGCTTACAATCCTTGCCAAAGAATAATTCTATTAAGATTTGTCACAGGAATTCTTAGACTTTTGGCTTTAGGGCCATTTTACACATTTAAAATTATCAAGGATCTCTCTACCCATTTTTGATTATGAGTGTTTTATCTGTTGAGATTTACTGTATTTGAAACCAGAATTTCTAGGTATTATCATGGGGATAGTTTTGACATTGTGGATCTTCTGAGAGGGTCTTGGGGTTTCCCAGTGGTCCCTGGATTACACATTGAGAATTGTTGGCTTATCGGTAACTGAACATTTAATAGACTGTGTGGATGGGAGAATAAAGTCAAGATTTATTTTTAAACATTTAGTTCTCATCGAAAGCTTTCTGAATAAAGTCTGAATTATCCAGATTTTTGTTTCAATTCCCTGTTCTACTTTGTATGCACACACAGAGCCTTAGCAGAATAGGAGAGAAACTGTCTCTGAGAAAGGAAACTAGAATTCAAGGCCAAGGTAATCCTTTCATATCCAGGCTATTTTTACATCTGAGATATGAAAACCATGGAGCATTAGGAGGAAGGTCACATTGAGAGTCAACTTCTGTCTGACACATTTATATTTTACAGTCTGTTGTAATTCAGGGGGCTGGTCTTCGGGGTTGTGATGGTCATCTCTTTTGTGAGGTGTAAGTAAACACTCCTAAATAACTAAAAAGAGGTGGACTCCAAGTGTGTGTGAGTGGAGCTTTTCTGATTCTGTAAATAGTACTAATGAATATGTGACATATCTAATTGGCTAGAGTTAGGAGGCCAACAGATTTGCAATTATGAATGCATTATTCTTGATGTGAAAATAATCTGGAGTGCTGTGTATGCTTGGGTCTTAATGCTGCTTGTGATTTTCATTAATGATTATGTGAGCGTGATCAGGAGATGATATTGAGAACAGAATGACAGGAGATGAATATGTAAAAGACACTGTTTATTTTTATATAAATACAGTGATCACAGGTCAGCATCTGCACAAAGTATTTACTCAGTAACTGACGCTGCTCTCTACTTGGAGCAGAATTCTGCTTTCTGGTGCTATGGACTACAATGACATTTTACCTTCTTACTATGGATTTTGAGCTGGAACATAGTGGGATTTCTTTTTAGCCATAGACTTTATCAAGGTAGAAATAAAAACAAATCTTATAATGAGTGATGTGCCTCTAATTTCAAGTTGAAGACTGTAAAGGCTAGGCATCATTATATCACTCCCATAGTCTGTTCTCTGCCCATTATCTTGGTACATGAAGTGTTCTCTTTATTGGAGCTGTGCATTTGTAAGGTAGTTTTAAAAGTTGTAGATCCTTTGGCAACTGCATTGAATTCACTAAGAAAATTCAATTCTACCTTCATTCTCCTTCTCTCACCCCAGAATACACATGTATAAATCTTCTAACCCTTGCTCATTCTGTTTTTCATTTTATTTCATTGTTACATCTATTGAAAATAAAAATATGGCATTGTTATGTTGGCAAAAAAGCAGCTATCATAGATCTTGATGGCTGCTTTAATCTCCAATGCAGAAAGAGATGGGGACTGAATGTACATATAACCCCATGTAATGAGAATTGCATGTATGTATGTAATCTGATGCATGTCTTGCCAAACAATGAAATGCTTTTTAAAAAGGAGAGAGATAAGGTAGACATATGGCCAATGCTAGGAATCGTGAACTTCACCTGCTTCTGCTAGCTCCATTGTTTAAGATCTCAGAAAGAAACCTCTGCCATGTGGAAAAGTGCACATGCCGGAGGGAATTATAATGGAGTAAAAACTAACAGCCTGTTGGCTTAAGTAACAGAAAAGCTGGTAAAAATTTATATATCTCTGCCTCCCATACAAATGTAGTGTGCCATGCCTAATAGGTAACCAGTATTCTCCATTTTTACCTCTGGATTATAGAAAACTGGTCAGCATGAGCATAAATTAAAGTAAAATAACATCTGGTAAAATGAAATGTAATGGAGTCATGTGCATGAAATGAACTGTCTTGAGGGCTAAAAACTCTTTCCCACTCTCTCTGTCTCTCTCTGTGTCTCTTTCTGTCTTTCTGTCTCCATTCTTTCTCTTCCCTCTGTCTTTTTCTCCTTCCTTCCTTCCTTCCTTCCTTCCTTCCTTCCTTCCTTCCTTCCTTCCTTCCTTCCTTCCTTCCTTCCTTCCTTCCTTCCTTCCTTCTCTCTATCTCTCTCCCTCCTCCTCTCCCTTATTTCTTTTCCCTCTGTCTTTCTCTCCCTCCCTCCCTCCTTCCTTCCTTCCTTCCTTCCTTCCTTCCTTCCTTCCTTCCTTCCTTCCTTCCTTCCTTCCTTCTTTCCTTCCTTCCTTCCTTCTCTGTCTCTCTCTGTCTGTCTGTCTCTCTCTCTCAACTCTCTCCCTCCACCCTTTTTTCTTGCTCCTTTCCTTTTTTCTCTTCTTCTGCTTGTCCCCTTCCTTCTGCTTCATTTTTTTCTACCAGAGGATGATCATAGTTTTTTTAGTGATGAAACCTTGAACTATTTTTGCAAAAGGTTAAATTATAGAACAATCTGGCTGTGTGTTTCCACCAAAGAAGATGCTAAACCAAACTAAAAAGAAATGTAGCAGCTGATGGAGAAAATAAACAAAAGGAAAGATTGAAAGTCATCGAAGTGGATTATTTTTGGTGTGTCTTGGAGGAGAGGCAAAAACTTCTAATACATCTTTGAATTGCCTTCATTGTTTTGTTTACTCCTTTACATAATGTCTAAAGATTATCTGTTTATACTTTAACTCTAACCTGAATCCCTCTTGTATATCAACTGGAATACTCTTATAAATTTTTGTTTTAACTCATTACTCTTCCATTTCTTTTTTTCTGGTAAGAACATTAATATTTCTTCACTTCATTCTAGCTTTCCATTTTTACTTGAATTTCTGTCTCCTTCTTCCCCCAAATTTTGTTGCCATGGACTTGTTTAGCAAGAACATTTCACTTTGATTCTACTTAGTCTCTCTTCTCTATAACTTAGGGAAGTTAAAACAACCTAAACAAAATCCCAATGAGAAAAGAAATATTGGATATGTGATTATTTTTTTTATTAGCAAATAAGTCTGTTTGCTTCTGGTTGATTGAGATACAGCCCAGTTCTGCTACACCATTCATTTATTCCCAAGAAACAGTCCCAGTTGTCTAAAAAGTCAACACCTTCTGACAAGCACCATCTGGCTAGCCTCTCATTAACTCCCTGAATGCTATTCATGAATTTACCTCCTCTGCAGATGACCAGTGACATCCTAGAATGAGAATATGGAATAAAAGAATACTGCTCATCTCTTTGGATCCCCTAAGCACTCCTCTTTTCTGATAAGAGCATTCTCAGATATAAGTCCTAAACAGTGATGTACTATCTGAGGATATTAGATTTATAATTAGGACTCATATTTTATAACATCTGCACCATCAGAATTTCAGGTTTTTCAGATGGCAAATTGCTAACAATTTTCAAAGAAAAGTAGAAAACTGTAATAAATTCAACTTTGTTGAATTGAAAATGGCAAACATGAATATAGAGACTTCTTTTTGAAAGTATTGCTGATGCATTTCCCTTTTTCATTTCATAGATCCACGGTATATGTACTGCTTCTTTTTTAATAATCTAAATGTTTTCTTTTTTTTTCATTATGTTTTAGAATGTGCTATCACAGAAGAATATCTATATAAGTATGATGTGCATTATTGGACCCTGGTCATCATGTTTTCAGATGCCGGTTCCCCTTAGAGAAAATATTTCCCTTTTATTATTTTCAGGCAGTTGAAGCAGAGAATCATCTCTGTTCTGCAACTCTGTTGTGGCAACACCTTCAACTTATAAAATGACTTGATCTCTCGGGATTCAATCTTGTGTGCCATAATGATATTAGCTTCTTTACAATTTACTCCATAGAATGGTTCATTTTATAGTTCACGTTCTTCTCAACCCTATGAGGTAGGTAGTATGAGTATTTTTATCTCCATTTTGCATACTCTAATCTGATGAAGAATTGATGTTCTGATCATTTAAGGGACTGACCCACAGTCAAATAGCTTGGGAGTGGTAAAGTAACAATTTAAGGCCATCCATTTGTCCCCATTCCAAGTCTAATGCTCTGTACACTTTAGCACTTAAAACATTGTACACCTGAAAGAAAATTAGAAGGCTATACTTATTCTATAAAATACATAAAGAGTGATTTCAAAATACAGGTAATAAATGCTGCTTGTGGTTTACAGGGTACAAAAGAGGATGAAGGATTGGTCTCAAAATACGGAAGACCTGGGTTAATGTCTATCTTCTAAGAACTGTTAGCTGTATGTTTCTAGACAAATTAACCTCTTAGAGATCTAGCTAACTCTCCAAGAAAATGCAGAGAAGATGCCAAAATGTATTGGCTGAAGGAGCTCCCTCATTAGGGCATTCCATGAAATCACAGGTCCAGTTTTTATCCTTGTTCTTATTCCTGGATTGATTTAGTTCAGTTTTAGAGGGGCAGCTTCCATCTAATTCATAGGTTATTTTGTTCATTATTTTTTTCTAACCTTCTTTCCTAATACTATTTCAGATCATCACTATTCTTATACCCATACATACACACATGCACATATAGATGTGTGTATATATATATATATATATATATATATATATATATATATATATACTGCATATGGATAAAGAAATGATCTCAGAATTAAAGAGGATTCATTTCAAATCTCCTTTAAGGTTTTCCAAATTCTCCCAGAAATATAGGTGTATCTTTTTAATATTGATATTCTACTGTTGTTATCTAGTTGAGACCTGTGTGAAACTCAAGATTAAAAAAAAAACCACATCCATTTAACATTTTATTTCCCTCCAATTACATGTAAAAACAATTTTAGCATTATTTTTTTTAAAAATTGAGTTCCAAATTCTGTCTCTCTCGTCTCCTTGCTTCTTGAAAAGGCAGGCCATTTGATATATGTTATACATGTGCAGTCATGCAAAGGATGCTTACATATTAGTCATATTGTGACAGGAATCACAAACTAAAAAAACCACAAGAAAAATTAAAAAAATTAAAGGTTTGCTTTGTTCTGTGTTCAGACTCCATAAATTCTTTCTCTGGAGGTTGATAGCATTTTTCATCATAAATCCTTTAGAATTGTCTTAGATCTTGTATTATTGAGAATAGCTAAATCATCCACAGTTGATCATTGTACAATATTGCTTTTACTGTTTACAGTGTTCTCCTGGTTCTGTTCACTTTACCTTCCATCAGTTCATATAAGTCTTTGTATCTTTCCAGATTTTTCTGAGAGCATCTTGTTTTTAATTATAGTACAATGGTATTCCCTCACAATCATATACCACAACTTGTTCAGCCATTCCCCAACTGATGGTTAAACCCTCAATTTTCAGTTCTTTGCCACCACTAGAAGAGCTACTATAAATATTTTTTGTACATATAGATCCTTTTTCTTTTTTATTTCTTTAAGATACAGGCGAGAAATTGAGAGAAATTGCTGGGTTAAATGTTATATAGCCCTTTGGGCATAGCTACAAACTCCTCTCCAGAATGGTTGTATCAGTTTACAACTCCACCCACAGTGCATTAGTTTCTTGATTTTCCCACATCCCCTCCAAAATTTGTCATTTTTCTTTTCTATCATGTTAGCCAATTGAATAGTTGTGGGGTAGTATTTCAGAATTATTTTAATTTGCATCTCTTCAATCAATAGTAATTAAAATTATTTTTTCCAGTATTGAAATGGCTCTGGAGGTGACCCACGCGGTGGCCGGGCTCGGGCTGGGGGAACTCTATGTCTCAGATCGAGAGGGGAGTGATGCAACTGGTGATGGAACAAAAGAGAAACCTTTTAAAACAGGCCTAAAGGCTTTAATGACAGCAGGAAAGGAGCCATTTCCTACCATTTATGTGGATTCACAAAAAGAAAATGAGAGATGGGATATTATTTCCAAATCACAGCTGAAGAACATTAAAAAAATATGGCACAGGGAACAAATGAAGAATGAATCCCGAGATAAAAAAGAAGCAGAAGACAATTTAAGACGAGAAAAAAACCTAGAGGAAGCAAAGAAGATTACCATTAAACAGGATCCAAGTCTTCCAGAGGCAAAATGTGTAAAGATTCGT
Source organism: Gymnobelideus leadbeateri (assembly GCA_011680675.1). Lineage (NCBI taxonomy): Eukaryota > Metazoa > Chordata > Mammalia > Diprotodontia > Petauridae > Gymnobelideus > Gymnobelideus leadbeateri. The sequence continues at coordinate 600,683 of WOXC01011095.1, read as the reverse complement.
ACTTTAGAAGCACATTGAGGCCAACGAGTGAAGGTGTTTGGCTGGGTCCACAGGTTACGTAGGCAAGGGAAGAATTTAATGTTTCTTATATTAAGAGATGGTACAGGATATCTTCAATGTGTCTTGTCAGACGAACTGTGTCAGTGTTACAATGGAGTGGTCTTGTCTACAGAGAGTAGTGTGTCAGTATATGGAACGCTCAGACTTATGCCAGAAGGCAAGCAGGTACCAGGAGGCCATGAGCTGAATTGTGACTATTGGGAATTGATTGATTTATCCCCTGCTGGAGGAGCTGATAAGCTGATAAATGAAGAGTCTGATGTAGATGTCCAGCTTAATAATAGACACATGATGATCCGAGGAGAGAACGTGTCCAAAATCTTGAAAGCACGTTCAGTGATTACCAGATGCTTTAGAGATCACTTTTTTGATAGGGGATATTGTGAAGTCACTCCTCCAACATTAGTACAAACACAAGTGGAAGGTGGTTCCACGCTTTTCAAACTTGACTATTTTGGAGAAGAGGCATTTTTGACACAGTCATCACAGTTATATTTGGAGACTTGCCTCCCAGCTTTAGGAGATGTCTTTTGTATTGCTCAGTCATACAGAGCGGAACAGTCCAGGACACGAAGACACCTAGCAGAGTACACTCACATTGAAGCTGAGTGCCCTTTCCTGACTTTTGAGGATCTCCTAAACCGTGTGGAAGACTTGGTTTGTGATGTAGTAGAAAGGATCTTGAAATCACCTGCAGCAAGCTTATTGTATGAACTCAACCCGACTTTTACACCCCCCAAAAGACCTTTCAAATGGATGAACTACTCAGATGCCATTGTGTGGCTAAAGGAACATGATGTAAAGAAGGAGGATGGCACCTATTATGAATTTGGAGAGGATATCCCAGAAGCCCCTGAGAGACTGATGACAGACACCATCAATGAACCAATCTTGCTGTGTCGATTTCCTGCAGAGATCAAGTCCTTCTATATGCCGCGATGTCCTGAGGATTCCCGGCTTACTGAATCTGTAGATGTGTTGATGCCAAATGTTGGTGAGATTGTGGGAGGTTCCATGTGTATCTGGGATGATAAAGAACTGCTAAGGGGATACAAGAGAGAAGGCATTCATCCCACTCCCTACTACTGGTACACTGATCAGAGAAAATATGGTCCGTGCCCTCACGGAGGGTATGGCTTGGGCTTAGAACGATTCTTAACTTGGATTCTGAACAGATACCATATCCGAGATGTGTGTCTGTACCCACGTTTCGTCCAGCGCTGTACACCCTAACTGTCCTGTGATTGACAGCAATAGGCAAAGATATACACAGCCCAGTGGAAAGATACAACCTCCCAAAATGAAATAATCCATCTTTTTTGTCCTATCCAAGTATCACTGTTTGTGTTATCTGTTCTCATTGCTATAAAACAGTCCCAATTATTTGAGATGTCCCAGAAATAAAATGACCTTAAGTGATAAAAAAAAATATTTTTTCCATATGACTATAGAAATCTTTGATTACTGCATCTAAAAATTGTCTATTCATAGTTTTTGACCATTTATCAATTGAGGAATGCTTCTTATTTTTATAAATTTGACTCAATTCACTATATATTTGAGAAATGAAGTCATTTGAGAAACTTGCTGTTAATTTTTTTCACAATGTATGATTACTGTGTATTTCTCTCCATCCTTTCTTCTCCCCAACCCCATTTAGCTCATTCTCTCTTTCCTTTCATCCTGCCAATCCTCAAAATTGTTTTGCTTCTGACTACTGCTTATCCCAACCTCTTCTATTATATTTTTCCCTCCTACTTTCCTGTAGGGTAAGATAGCTCTGGTGTGCTAGTACTCTTCCTAGTCTTGGGGCTGTGACTGTAACCTAGGAGTATGACCTGGATCCAAGTATGGGCAATGCAATAGAATCCACTGTAAGGAATCACTGTAATCTCCTTCTGACCACATGTCTAATCCCCTTCCTCTCTGTGGGCTGAGAGTTCTAGAAACTGCAGCTGCCACTGTTGATTCAGTTGACCCTAAAGCCTGCTGCTGGTTTGCTGGGGTGCTGCCTGGACTAGACAGTGCTGTAGTCTCACTCCAGTAGAACAGACCTTTCCTGCTGACTTCCTAAATTGTCTTAGACTAGAAAATTTTTTCATTCCATCCTTTTGTGCGTTCTGCCTCTCCAGAATTTGTTTTGAGGTGTTATTTAAAGTTGTTTGCAGGGGAATTTGGGAGAATTCAGGAGAGTCCCTACCTTTTTCTGCTATCAACTCCACCCCCTAAAAACTCAAATTTTTATAAAATTACAAATAATCATTCCCCAGAGGGTAGGCAGAGTGGTGCATGCTGGATATGATCATGAAGCAATACCTATCAAATAAAGAACTTTGAAGATGAATTAAAGTTAAGGAGAACAATAGAAATGGACAGCTCTCCAAGAAGAATATGGTCTGGTCATGTGGAGAAAAGGAAAGATAACTGATAGACAGTCTATTCCTCCAGTGAAATCTATATGAATTGGAAGAAAATGTGAAAGATATCCAGTTAGGTGGACATTCTCTGTTGTATATATAATAATACATGGAAAAGTCATCCAGGTTGGGTATGCATTAATGGATTATAGTTGGAGCATCAATATTGATGAAAATATAGATCCATTTTAGGATTTGAATAAGTATAAAGTCTTACATTTAGAGAAAAATAATGCACACAGCTATACAGATATAAAAAGAGGAATGACTGGAAAGATTGGGGATTTTTGTGAAGAAAGCATTTATTAAGCTCCTACTACATGCCAGACACTGTGCTAAGCACATTACATTTAATCTTCACAGCAATTCTGAGAAGTAAGTGCTGTCACTATCCCCATTGTATAGCTGGGGAGAAGATGGCAGAGTACACAGTAAATGGATGACAGTGTAAGCAGTAAATCACCGTAACTCTCCTATATTCACGTCCAAACAACCATAAAGTCGCACCCCCAGATAAATCCTGGGATCAGCAGAACCAGCAAAAAGATGGGACAAAACAGTGTTTTAGCCCAAGAAATTTATGAGATCTGTAAGAAAGGTCTGTCTCACTTGAGTAAAAGGAGAGCACGGTCCTGGACAAGAAGTGCCCCAGCAAGCCAGAAGCCAGCCCGGCCGCAGTAAGCCAGTGGGAGATCATGAGCCCCAGGGGGTAGAGCAGGCAAACACCAAAGCCAGGGCCCACTACATGTCTCACCATAGCCAGGGGGATGGGTAGACTCCAGCTCTGAGAACTGCCACATGCTTCAGCATAGCCCCAGGCAAACAGGTAGCTGCTAATCCTATGGGGGCCTAAGCAAATAGGTAGCCAGTCAGTGCAAGGCCTCCACCAGGTGCTTCCGTGTAACCCTGGGCATCCAGGCAGCAGTGGCCAGACCACGGATTTCTTCAGTGTAACCCCCAGGGAAATGGAGAAACACTCTATTGACCTCAGCACTAGGTTAGACTAGCACTAGGACCCTGGATCAGCACCAGGCAAGCTGCCAGATTCCTATAGCCTCCAGTAATACTAGCTACCCCCACCCCAACACATCCACTCAGTGCAGTACCAGACATGAGGGTCCCCTGTGGGCCTCAGGGCAGTATCAGTGCTGTACCAGATAAACAGCCAGGGCCTATGGCCTCTAGCACAAAAGCCTCAGATTGTGTCACTTCTACCCTGGGAGCAGATCTCAATTTAAAAAGAAAGGAAAAAGGCCAAAAAATATGAGCAAACCCAAAAATAACAAAAAAGAGTCTGGCCATAGAAAGTTATTATGGTGACAGGGAAGATCAAGACACAAAGTCAAAAGAGGACAACAATGTCAAAACACCTATGGGTAGCCCCATTCCCCTCCCTTTCCCCTCAAATGGGAAGTGGTCTCAAGCCCAGAAAGAACTAATGGAAGAGATAAAAAAAATCATTTAAGAGAGGTAGAAGAAAAATTGGGAAAATAAATGAGAGTGGCTAGGTGGCGCAGTGAGTAGAGTGTCAGTCCTGGAGTCAGAAGGACCTGAGTTCGGATCCAGCCTCAGACACTTAACACACACAAACAAAAACCTAGCTGTGTGACCTTGGGCAGGTTACTTAACCCCAACTGCCCTCCAAAAGGCAAAAAATAAATGAGAGAAATGCAAGAGAATTATGAGAAAAAGAGTTAATAGCTTAGAAGAAGAAAAGTGACTGCTTAAAAAGTAGAATTGGCCAAGTGGAAAAAAGAGATACAAAACTCCTTTAAAAAGTACAACTGGTCATATAGAAAAGGAAGCAGAAAAAGCTAACTGAGGAAAACAACTCCTTAAAAGTTTGAATGGGGCAAGTGGAAGCTAATGACTCTATGAGCCCTCAAGAATCAATCAAACAAATTCAAAAGAATGAAAAAATAGGAAAAAATGTAAAAAACCTCATGGGAAAAACAACTAATCTGAAAAATAAGTCCAGGAGAGACAATGTGGAGTCATTGGACTACCTGAAATCCATAATTAAAAGGAGGACCTTGACAGCATTTTTCAGGCAATTATCAAGGAAAACTGCCCTGATATCCTAGAACCAGAGGGCAAAATAGGCATTGAAAGAATCCACCAATCACCTCAGAAAAGATGTCGCAAAATAAAAATTCCAAGGAACATTATAGTTAAATTATAAAACTATCAAGTCAAGGAAAAATATTGCCCTTGTCAAGAAAGAAACAACTCAAGTATCATGGAGCCACAATCAGGATTACACAGGATTTAGCCCATGCAACATGAAAGGATTGGGAGTCATAGAACAGGATATTCTGTAAGGCAAAGGATCTAGGACTATGATCAAGAATCAGCTACTCAATGAAATTAAGCATGATACTTCAAGGAAAAAAATGGTCATTCAATGAAATAGAAGGATTTCAAGCTTTCATAAAGAGAAGACCAGAATGGAATAAAAATATGATCTCCAGTATCAAGACCCAAGAGAAGTCTATAAAGGTAAAAAAGGAAAAGAAAACATTAAGGATTCAATGGAGCCAAATTTTTACATCTTTACATGGGAAGATGATACTTATGATTCTTAAAATTGTGTCACTAATGTGCAGTTAGAAGGAACATACATAGACAGAGGGTATGGGTGAGGTGAATTTGAGGAAATGACAAAAATAATTAGGTGATGAGAAAGAGGAATACACTGGGTGCAGAAGGAAGGGGGAGGTAGAATGGGGTAAATTATTTCACATAAAGAGGTGTGAAAAACTTTACAGTGAAGGGAAGAATGGGAGGGTGGGCAATAGGCATTTCTTGAAGCTTACCTTTACCACTATTGGCTCAAAGAGGGAATATTATACACAATCAGTTGAGTATAGAAATCTATCTTATCTGACAGGGAAGTAGAAGGAGAGATTAAGTGGAGGTAGGGACTGACAGAAAAGAGGGCAGACCTGGGGAGGGAATAGACAGAAGCAAAACACTGTTGAGGAGGAAAAGGTTGAGAGGAGAGATAGGACAAATAGGAGTAAAAGTAGAATGGAGGGAAATAAAAATTTATCAATCATAACTGTGAATGTGAATGGAAACTCTCCCATAAAATGGAAGTAGATAGCAGAACAGGTCACAAACCCAATTCCTACAATATGTAGTTTATAAGAAACACACTTGAAGCAGAGACATGCACACAGAGTAAAGGTAAGGAGCTGGAGGAGAATCATCAGTTAAGCTGAAGGAAAAAAAATTAGGGGTAGCAATCCCGATTTCAGACAAAGCAAAAGCAAAAATTGACCTAATTCAAAAAGATAAGGAAGGAAACGACATCTTGCTAAAAGTTTCCATAGACAATGAAGTAGTATCAATACTAAACATATATGTGCCAAGTGGTATAGCATCCACATTCCTAAAGGAGAAGTTAAGTGAGTTACAGGTTCATGACCAAACAAGTGATAGCATTACAAAATGTAAGAGATAATTTTGATCATATTAAATTCTTCTTCTTCTTCTTCTTCTTCTTCTTCTTCTTCTTCTTCTTCTTCTTCTTCTTCTTCTTCTTCTTCTTCTTCTTCTTCTTCTTCTTCTCCTTTTCCTTCCTCTTCCTCTTCTTCTCCTTCTCCTTCTCCTTCTCCTTCTCCTTCTCCTTCTCCTTCTTCTTCTTCTTCTTCTTCTTCCTCTTCTTCTTCTTCTTCTTCTTCTTCTTCTTCTTCTTCTTCTTCTTCTTCTTCTTCTTCTTCTTCTCCTCCTCCTCCTTCTCCTTCTTCTCCTTCTCCTCCTCCTCCTCCTCCTCCTCCTTCTTCTTCTTCTTTTTCTTCTTTCTTCTTATTCTTCTTCTTCTTCACTTTTTCTAGGGGGGAGGGGCAATTGGGGTTAAGTGACTTGCCCAAGGTCACAAGGCTAGTAAGTGTTAAGTATCTGAGGCTGGATTTGAATTCAGGTCCTCCTGATTCCAGAGCTGGTGCTCTATTCACTGTGCCACCTAGCCACCCCTCAATCCTATTAAATTTAAAAGCTTTTGCAGAAAGAAAACCAATGTAACCAAGATTAGAAAGAAAGGAGAAAGCAGGTAAACAATTATCTCTGATAAAGGTCTCTTTTCTCAAATACATAGAGAAATTAGTCAAATTTATAACAATATAAGTCACTCTTCAAATGATAAATGGTCAAAAGATATGAACAGGCAGTTTTCAGATGAAATCAAAGTTATCTATAGGCATATGAAGTAGTGCTCGAAATCTTTTTTTGATTAGAGAAATGCAAATTAAAACAACTCTGAGATACTGCCTCATACCTATCAGATTGGCTAATATGACAAAAAGGAAAATGATAAATGTTGGAGAGAATATAAAAAAAAATTGGGACACTAATGCATTGTTGGTGGAGTTGTAAATTGATCCAACCATTCTGGAGAGCAATTTGGAACTTTATAAAAAGGGGGCACCCTTTGATCCACAAATACCTCTATTAGATCTGTATCCCAAAGACAGCATAAAAAGGGAAAAGGAATTACATGTGCAAAAATATTTATAGCAGCCCTTTCCATGGTGGCAAAATATTGGAAATCAGGGGATGCCCTTCAATTGGGGAATGACAGAGCCAGCTGTGGTAGCTGACTGTAATAGAATACTATAGTACAATAAGAAATGTTGAACAGACAGATTTCAGAAAAAACCTGGAAAGACTTATACAAACCGATGCAAAGTGAAATGAGCAGTACTAGGAAAACATTGTATGCAGTATCAGCAACTTTGTGTGATTATCAACTATGAATGACTCATCTCTTCACAGCAACACTATAATCTAAGACACGTACAAAGGACTCATGAAGCAAAATGCCATTGATATCTAGATAAAGAAGTGTTGGACTCTGAATGCAGATTGAAGCATACTTTTTTCTTTTTCTTTTTTTTTATGCTTTTTGGAGGGCAATTAGAGTTGTGACTTGCCCAAGGTCATGTGGCTAGTTTTTGTGTTAAGTGTCTGAGGCTGGATTTGATCTTGGATCCTCCTGACTCCAGGGCACTGTTAAGTGACTTGCCCAAGGTCACACGGCTAGTGTTAAGTGTCTGAAGCCAGATTTGAACTCAGGTCATCCTGACTCCAGGGTCGGTGCTCTCTATTCACTGCACCACTTAGCCACCCCTGAAGCATACTTTTTTCAATTACTTTATTCCTTTTTTTGTGTTTTTTTCCTTTTGATCTGTTTGTTCTTTCACACCTCTGACTATCATGAAAATATGTATTACATGATACAACATGAATAACCTATATCAAAATGCCTACCTTTTAGAAGAAGGGAAGAGAGGGAGGGAGAAAAATTTGGAACTTAAAATCTTGTAAAAATGAATGCTAAAATTTTTCTTGACATGTAATTTCAGGAAAAAATACTATAAAAACAAACAAAAAACCAAATACAGTTGGGGGAAATGAAGCAGATAGAGGTTAAAGAAGTAATCCAGGGTTACATAGCTAGTAAAGGTCTGAGGTTGGATTTGAGCTCAAGTTTTTCTGGCTCCAGGCCTAACACTATCTACCGAACCACCTAGTTACCTAGCTATAAGATAGTGTGGCTACACACTCCATATGAGAGCCTTTCAGAGTCAGTCCATTTTAGCCACATTTAGCCAAATGGAAGAGTAAAGATGGCAGGTGGTGCCCCCACCCTTTTTACTGGATGTCTTTTCCTCAGGATTCTTCTGACATTGCTGCACCTGCCACTCCCTATCCCATCCTCTCCCCCACATTTTATGGGTTATTTTATTGTTGTGTTGTTAGGGAAAGTATATATTGTTAGAATTAATGTTTTGTTATAAAGAATTGTATGTAGAAGAATATATTTTTAGTATCCTCTAGTGAAAAATTAGTTTTGGGGGGGTTGTAGGAACATATCCCCCTATGTCCCATAAGTTCAGTGTATCAATAGCATTTCTGGCTTTTGTGCTATTTTCTAGGAGTGTCATCTGCATGAAAGTTACAGGATTGACTTACGAGAATCTGTTATTCCTTAAAAATTTAATCTATCATTCACAGGAAGAACCTCTTTCATATTTACTATGAAATTTCAGCAGTTCAAATTTTCTGTCCCTTCATGATACATTCTTTCTTGTCAGCTTCTTGATCTTCTCAGAATCCTTTATGTCATGATTTCTTCTTCTTGTTTCTTAAATTCCATCAAGGAATCTTTCCTGAAAATCTCAGCATACAATGACCTTCCTTAAGCCTCTTTGCCTTCTTAAGCAGAGACTAGTATGCTTCTCACATAAGTGCAATATCGTTGGTGGTTTATTCTGGCAGGAAAACAAGCAATGCTTGAAGATCTCTGGAATGGCATCCTCATTTCCCTTGTCTCCCATGATTAAAAGGTTTCAGGTTGTAGCCTTTAGTGGTTCCCTTGAGACTCTTTGCTACTAACCTGTGGCAAATTGCCTGTTTGCCAGATCGTTTCTTTTTGCTGCTGGACTTTGAGACTGGTAGTTTTGTAAAGTCCTATATCCAGTCTATCGTCTCTCTCCTAGCATTTGTCCTGGTTCAGTGTGAGTTGCTGAGATATAATCACAGATGTTTGCAGAGACTCCCTTAAGTCTTTCTCCCAACCAATACCAGAAGGGTAATCAGAAGACAAGACACTCGACTGAAATGGAAATACCTTCTTTAACATTTTGCTAAGGACCCTTTTGGCAGCAGCTTCTTTGCACACTCATTTTCCATGTCTCCTTTGGCTAATACTTGATACTCTAGTTAGCCTTGGACTGGGGAAAACTGTGAAGTGGGTAAAGGTTATCATTTGCAGCTTATAGCTTCCTCTTTCTGTGACCTTTTCTCTGCTAGAAGGAATGCTCTTCTACCTTTCATCCATTTAGGAACCTTTTTGTCTCTCCACTCTCCCCAATATCAAGACTTATTTTCATGCATACATTACTTCTCTCAATGATTTTTGAGAGAGAACAAATCCTTATTTGGGTTAGCTATAGACACCATAGAATTTTATGTTTGGAAGGATGCTTTAAAGATAATGTAATCCAACCTCTTCATTTGCTAAGTGAGGAGACTAAGGCCTAGGCAAGTAAAGACATTTATCTGAAGTCTGAAAGCCTGTTATTGGCATTTATTGTTCAGTTATGTCCAATTCTTTGTGACCCCAATTGGGGGTTTTTCCTAGTTAAGATACTGGAGAAGCTTGCCATTTCCATTTTTAGCTCATTTTGAAGATGAGGAAACTGAGGCAAATAAGGTTAAGTGACTTGTCCAGGGTCACAATTAATATGTGTGTGAGGCTAGATTTGAGCCCAGGTTTCCCTGACTCCAGGTCCAGCACTCTATCCATTGTGCCACCTAGCTTCCAAGGCCAAAAAGACCTTATTAGTGACACAGACAGGCCTAGAACCTCATCCAGTATAATTTTTTACTGCACTATATTGAATGAGGATCTAATTATGAACATAGAGACATTGGCGAACCAGGTATGTAAATATTTAGGGAGAGACAGAGGGACCTGCCATCTTGCCTCTTTACCCCCACTTCCATCCTGCTTGGAAATCATACAACAGAAGATACTGCCCAGTCCACCTCCTAGTAAGCTCAACTATACTGTAAACTTGGATCTTGAAGAAGATTGGTTTGAATGTGTTATAGTCTTGCTTTCATGTCTTACCCATTTGACCACTGCAACATCTCTAGTATCTGTGCTTTCTATTCAAACTCTCATTGCCTTCTTTAATTTGGTTCCCAACCTGTTCTAGCCTTAGCTCATTCTAGTCTTCATGCACTCTATGTTACAGCCACATTATATTATTCACCATTCCATCTTCTCTTCTCTGCTATCCTTGTGCCTTTGTTCCCACTCACATGGCTTATCTCCATCTCTAGCTCAGAATTCCTCCCTCCTTCAAAGTGTGACTTAGATGCTACCTCCTTCGTGTAGCTTTCCCTGGCCATCCTGAGTTGAGAGCTCTTCCTCCTTCATGTTTCTATCTTTTTTTGGGGGGGGGGAAGGCAAGTCAATTGGAGTTAAATGACTTGCCCAACATCACACAGCTAGTAAGTGTGTCGAGTGTCTGAGGCTGGATTTGAACTCAGTTCCTCCTGACTCCAGGGTTGATGCTGTATTCACTGCACCACCTAGTTGCCCCTTTACCTCACGTTTCTATTAGCACTTTTTTCTGACTCAAAGAACTTCTTTGGACATAGTTTTCATACAATAATTACTTATATATGTGTCTTGTGTTCTCTGCCACCTCTCATAGGATTTATAAGTCTTTTGTTCACATTTGTATCCCTAGGATTTAACCCTGTGTCCATGACATTGGTGTACATGTTTGTTGTTTGATTGTTCAGTTGTATCTGACTCTTCATGACCCTGTGGGCCATATTGCTCATGGAGTTTTCTTGACAAAGATACCAGAGTGGTTTTTGCCTTTTCCTTCTCTGGTGGATTAAGGCAAACTGAAGTTAAGTGACTTGTCCAAAGTCATACAGCTAGCAAGTGTCTGAGGTCAGATTTTAACTCAGGTCTTCCTGACTCCAGGTCTAGTGTTCTATCCACTGAGATACCTATCTGCCTTGATGTACACATTCAGTCATATCTTCTTCATATGAGTTGAATTTTTCACATATTCTACATAACATCTTTCACATAATAGTCATCCCCTCCGCCCCCTATTCCAATTCTTTTCTCCTTCAGGCTAACTCTGCCTAGTTTCTTTGACCACTCTATTGCATAGAATCTTCTTTCCTTTCTAAGTTTGTTCTTATGGATTTTTAAAAATTTGTCAATATCTCTTCTTAAAATACTGTGCCCAGAACTGGATGCAATATTCCATATGTGGTTTGAACAGGGCTGAGAACAGTAGGACTATCTCCTCGTTTACTCTAGACTTCTACTAATCGCATTGGCTTCCATGTAATACTTCTGATGCATGAGTTTCAAGTCCACTAAGATCTGTAGATTTCCCTTCCCCCCATGAATAAGTAGTCTACTCCCAATTGTGTATTTCCCTCTTCTATGATTGTGCAGTTGATTTTTTTTAATGTAAAAGGCCCTTAGATTTATTGCTTTAAATTTTATTTTATTATCTTCAGCCTATCATTTTAGTCCATTATCATAACTCTGAATTCTAATTTTGATACCTAATGTACTGGTTAACCCTCTCAGTTTCATGTCATCTAAAAATCAGATAAATATGTCATATAGTCAATTGAACAAATACTAAGTACCTACAATGTATAAAATATTATACTGGGTGCTCAATATATAAAAACAAAATAGAATAGTCCATCTTCTTGAGAAGCTTTCTATTCTACTAGAGGAATATGACATGAACACATATAAGTGAATATAAAGTAATGTAAAGAGTACTACAAGTTAGTGGAAATCAGGAAAATAAGAGTAGGTAGTATATAATTTGAGCCTGGGAGGAAGAAAATATTTTGAAAAGTGGAAGTGAGGAAAAATGTAGTGCAGATATGGGGAATGACTTGTTCCAATGCATGGATGCAAGTAATGGAACATTGAGTAGACCGATTTGGCTGTAATATAGAGGAGTATTGTCTATTAATGAAGGAAAGGGAGGGAGGGAAGAGAGGTAACAAGCATTTATATAGAACCAATTATCTAGCCAGTAGTATGCTAAGTGCTTTACAAATATCATCACATTTGATCCTCCCAACAATCCTGGAAGATAGGTGCTATTATGATCCCTATTATATAGTTAAGGAAAATGAGGCAGACAAGTTAAATCACTTGACTGGGTCATACAGTTAGGAAGTAGCTGAGGCTGGATAAGTTGAAACCCAATTCTAGAGGGCATTAAATTTCAAGTTGAGAGATTTGTAGTCTTTTCTAAAGGTCATAGGGAGTCATTGAAGGTTTTTGAGGAGGGGGAGGGACAGAATCAGACCCGTTTTTGAGGATTTTTTTGGTAGTCATCAATTAATCAACAGTAATTTATTGAATATACACTATATGGCAGACATTATGTGAGGCACTAGGAAAACAAATACAAAAATAAGATAGTTCGTGACTTTAAGGAGCTTGTATTCTACGCTATATAATAAATGAATTGGAGAGAAGAGAAACAAGAATCAGGAAGACCAATCATGAAATAATTAACATACTCCAAATTAGAGGTGAGGATGATTTAAATTAGAACAGTAGTCATATGAGTGGTTAATGGATGTGAAAGATGGTAGCAGACTCCTAAGAACTTGGCAACTACTAATTTGATATGTCATAAGGAAGAGAGAAAAATCAAAACTGACTCTGAGGTAATTAACACTGGTATTGAGGACTGCGTTCTCTAACAGAAGTAGGAAAGTTTATAGTAGGAGTATGTTTATGGAGAAGATAAGTTAGATATTTTGGACATATTGACTGAGGTGTTGACAGGACATGCATGTGAAAGTGTCTAGCAACTACTTATTAAAGTAATAATTGTATCTCAAATCATGTAGTACTTTAAAGTTCGCAAAGCACTTTGCATATATAGATTCATTTGATTATCACAATCACTCTATGAAATATGTACCAGCATTTTCCTCATTTTACAAATGAGGAAAATGAGGCTCAGAGACATAATCATGATTATGTATCTTGTAAATGCCTAAGGCAGGATTTGAACCCAGGCTGTCTTGATTCTGAGTCTAATATTCTAACTACTGTGCCTCATTGATATTATGGAAAGGGTAGAGAGGGATTCAGACTGGGTATATAAACTGAGAATCATCTTTAATAAGATAATCATCAAAACTAGCAGAACAAATGAGGTTATCAATTCAATCAAATTAAAAGACATTTACTTAATATCTGGTATGTAGTAGTAGGAGAAGGAGAAGGATAGAGATTGAACCTTTGGCTTCATTAGTATAAGGAACTCCCAGATGAAGAAACTCCTTCTACCAGTATAGCATGGCACATTCTATACATTTTATTTTATTTTTAAAATAATTTTTATTGCTACTTCTGGTTATTGCAGCATCAAGTATCCTTTTACCTTCCTTTCTCAGAGAGACATCCCATATAGCATATAGTATTTTTTTTTTTAGAGAGGAAAAAAATCGAAACTAATCAATACATTAAAAAAAGTCGAAAAACAAGTGCAATATGAACACCTGTGACTTTCTACCTCCATGAAAGAGTAGTTTGGGAGTGTCTTCTTATATCTTTTATTTCAAGTCTTACTTGATCTTTATAATTTTCTTACATTTATCTTGTGTGTGTGTGTGTGTGTGTGTGTGTGTGTGTGTGTAGTTTTTTCCATTATCAATGTTCTAGTTGTTGTGTATATTTTTTCTTGGTTCTGCTTACTTCAGCCTGCATTAGTTCATATAGATCTTTCTATGTTTTTCTGTATTCATCAGACACACCATTTCTTATTGCACAGTAATATTCCTTTAGATTCCTGTACCACTAATTGTTTATCCATTTCCCAATTGATGGCTTCTATTTGGTTCAAATTTTGAGCTATCATAAAAAGTGCTGCTACAAATATTTTGGAATATATGGGAATTTTTTTTCTTATTGTTAGCTTCCTTGAAGTATAATTACTATAATAGTATCTTTGATAGAAAGAGCATGGATGTTTTTAGTAATTTTATCTGCATAATTCCAAATTGCTTTTCAAAATGGTTATACCATTTCATAGGTCCATCAACAATATACTTGTGTACCTATCACTACACAACTCCTTCAGCATTGACTATTGGCATTTTTGCGTCATTTTTGCCAATTTTCATGGTGTGATATCAAACACAAGGTTGTTTTGATTTGTATTTTTCTAACAGTTGGTGATTTGGAGCATTCTTTCATGTGTTTGTGAATACTTTGTGATTCTTTTTTAAGAACTTAAAACTTGTTTGTTGGTATCCTTTAACTACTCATCTATTGGGAATGACTGTTAGTTGTGTGTGTGTGTGTGTGTGTGTGTGTGTGTGTATGTGCGTGTTTGTGTACTTTGTAGCATTTTTAGCATGAGTGTTGTACTTTGTCAAAAACTTTCTTTTCCTCTAATTGAGCTAATCATGTGGTTTGGGACACTAATATGAGTAATTATTTTGATTGTCTAATGTTGAACTATTCTTGTACCCTTGGTACAAATCCCACTTGGTTATAATGAATGGTTTCTTGTACAAATCACTGTAATCTGTTTGACAAGAGTTCTTTAAAAATTTTGAGTCAATGTTCATTATAGTTTTTTTTAATCTTTACCTATTTTAGAAGTAGGACTATATTTGTCTCACGAAAGGATTAATTTAGGACATTTTTCAATTTTTTTGAGGGGGGAAGGCAAGGCAGTTGGGATTAAGTGACTTGCCTAAGGTCACAGAGCTAGTAAGTGTGTCAAGTGTCTGAGGCCACATTTGAACTAAGGTCCTCCTGACTCCAGGGTCAGTGCTCTATCACAGCATCACCTAGCTGCCCCTGCATTTCTCAATTTTAAAAAATAATTTGTGAAGTATAAGTACTTTTTTTTAAGTTTGATAGAATTGTCCTCTGAATTCATCAGGGCAAGTGATTTTTTTTTTCTTTTGGTAGCTCCTTTACAACTAAATTTATTTTCTCATTTGATATTGGGTTATTTAAGATCTCGAACTGGTCTTCTAATCATTTGGGTATTATATATTTTTGAAGGTATTCATCTTTTGTGTATGTGTTTTTAGTTTTGTCAGAGTATAGCTGTGTATAATGTCTTGATTATTATATTTTTTGTTTCTTCTAGTTTTCCTGTGGCTTTACCTTACTCCTTTTTTATTTTATTGATTTATTTTTCTGATATCTTTTTAAAAATTTATATTAGGTAAGGGCTTATTAATTTTATTAGTATTTCCAAAGAACTAGCTTTTAGTTTTATTTATCATTTCTATGGATTTTTTATTTCAAATGCATCTATGTTTCCTCTAAATTTTAATATCTCTTCTTTTATAATTATTTCATATTTATTTTTTGGGTTTCTAATTTTTAAAACATGCATATTCAATTAATTAATTTTGTGTTTTTCTATTTTATTTATGTATATTGGTAAAAATATAATTTCTCCTGAGGACTGCTTTAGCTGCATCCCAGGAATTTTGGTATTTTTTTCATTATTACCATTTAATTTTACATTGTTATTAACCATTTTTAGGATTTGTTCATTGACCCACTAATTATTTAAGATTTCATTGTTAAGCCTTCATTTGGGTTTGTATTTTTTGTTTGCAGTTCCTTATTTTTATTATGCTATGGTCTATAAAAGATATATTAGCTATTTCTGCTTTTTAATATTTGTTTGTAATACTCTATGCCCTTGTACATGATCAATTTTTATAAAAGCTTTATGTGATACTGGAGAATATATACATTCTTTTACATTCCCATTTAGAAGATGCCATAACTCTTTTAACTCTAAATTTCTCTAGCAATTTTTTTCAGTTCCATATTTTCCCTTTTGCTTATCTTTCTGTTAGACTTATCTAAAACTGAAAGATGGCTCCCATCACTATTGTGTTACTATCTATGTTTTCTTGTAAGTCAGATTCCCTTTATAAAATTGGATGCTACATCATTTGGAGTGTATAAATTTATTATTGAGAGTGACTTGTTGTTTATGGTTCATTTCAGTATAATATATTTTTTTGTTTATACCTTTTTATTTTTGAATGCTTGTTTTGCTTTGTCAGATAGCATGATTGCAACTCCTGCTTTTTTTTTATTCACTTGATGCATAGTAAATGTTTTTCTATTCCCTTAGTTTTTATTTTATGTATGTCTTTTTAAAAACTTGTTTCTTGTAAGCAACAGATTGCAGGGTTTTGTTTTCTCATCCAATATGTCACTCTTTTCATGTTAATGGATTGTTTAATCTAATCACATGTTGCTCATGTGACCCAGAAATCCCCTGTAATTTATAATCTTAGAGAATGACCTAGAGCACTGGGAGATTAAATGACTAGTCCAAGGTCAGTTATATGTCAGCAGATATAAGAGGCGGGATTTGAACTTAGGTCTAGCTCTTCCATTACACCAGGCTGCCTGTTAGGCAGTGACAATACAAAGACAAAAATAAAAGTCACTGCTCTTAACAAACTGATATTCTAGTACAGAGGGTAGAATATTACACGTAAGTATTATATAAAGAAATTGAGGAGAGAGCAATAGCATTTGTAGGTCAAAGAAAGGCTTCTTAGAAGAGGTCAACTAGGTTGAGCCTTGAAGACTTGAAGACACAGTTTCTCAGAGGCAGAGAGGAATATAAAATAACTCCTAGGAATGGGAGATATCTTGTGTCTCTGCTCAGAAGGGGCAGATAGAGTGGTGAGTTTGGGGAACAGCTAGTAGCACTGTTCAGCTAGAACACAGTGTTGGTAAAGGTGAGTATGTAATATGGTAGGTGGGAATAAGATCATAAATCTAACAAGAAGAATACTCATACCTTCAACAGAAGTAGGGAAGGGCATATTTGAAGTAGAAAGATAATCAGTCCAAGTATGGATTTGTTTTGTTTGATATGCTGGTGGAACATCCTGGAGGAAATATCTACTAGGAATTTGATGATTCAGAGTTCAGGTTAGTTGAAAGGTTAGTAGGAAAGGTCTCTCTTTATGACCCCATTTGGAGTTTTCTTAGAAAAGATACTGAAGTAGTTTACCATCTCATTCTCTAGTTCATTTACCAGATGAGGAAACTGAGGGAAACAGAGTTAAGTGCCTTGCTCAGGGTCATGTAGCTAGTAAGTGTCTGAGGCCAAATTTCAACTCAGGAAGAGGAATCTTCCTGACTCCAGGCTCAGCATCCTATCCACTGTACCACCTAGCTACCCAGAAAGATTAGGGCTTGATATACAGATTTGGGAGTATTATGTGTAGAAATGATTCTTGAACATGTGGCATCAGATATTTATTCAGAGAGAGAATATGGACCGACAAGATAAGGGTCTAGGACACAGGAGCCAAGTTTGGAGGACACATACTGAGAGGGCAGTAGATATAGATGATGATACACCATAGGAGACAGAGATCAATATATAGGAGAAGAACCAAGAGACAAGAGTATCACAGAAGCCAAGGGAAGAAACAGTATCCAGGAAGAGGAAATCTCCTATAATACCCTAACAACCACAAGGACTAAGAAAAAGCCATCAAAATGAGCAGTTAAGAAATCATTGGTAAGCTCAGAGGGAGTGATTTCAAGCCATAGGATGTGGTCAGAAGTCAGATTGTAAAGGTCTAAGAAACCAGGTGACATTCCTAATGGAGGCAGCTTGTACAGAATACTGTTTATAGGAGTTTGCACTAGAGGGATGAGAGATAAGGGAACCACTAATGGGGTTAGCTCTCAAAGGAGATCAAGGTAGGAATGGAGAGAGGGTCCAGACTATATGGTGGTCGGCCTTAGCAAAAGAGACATTTTCATTTTCTTTTTTTTTAGAACCAGGAGCAAAAGAGGTAAGGGCAAATAAAAAGGTGGAAGGATCTTAAGGTATAGAGATGTGGAAGTGAGGGAGCTCATCACAGACAGACTTGATCTTTTCTCAAAAATTTCTATATGCCTTCAAGTAATTGATAAAAATGGTGAATAAAACTTGAAAAAGGACATATTATAGAAAGGCAGCTAGTGAGCTCAGTGGATAGAACACTGGGTCTGGAGTCAGGAAGACCTAAGTTCAAATCTGACCTCAGACACTGTGTGACCCTAGGTAAGTCAATTAACTTTGTTTGCCTCAGTTTCCTCACCTGTAAATGAGCTAGAGAAGAAAATGGCAAACCACTCCATTATATTTGCCAAGAAAATCCCATGGACAATGTTGGTGTGTTATGGTCCATGGGGTCACAGAGTTGGATATGACTGATCAGCAATGAAGAATGTATTAAACACTTGTGTTTATGGTCAATATATTTATACACAAACACATATTAACTCTTTATATTCCTTCTAGCCACCTTCTAACAATCTCAGCCCTGTTATCATGTATTTTCTTATCACAGGAACCACAGGCAATGCATGTAGTAAAGATTTATAAATATGTGGTTTTTGTCTCTTTCCTAATGAATTTGTTCATCGAATATTTTATTATAATTCATGACTGTGTGTAATGCTTTCATGCATCACAGTGAATTTAAAGTGAACTTGTTTGCTTGGTTGTTGTCACTGTACCTAATTCTACCAAATACTTCCACTCCTTATCTGCCATCCCAACTATCTTTATCCATAAGGATTTCTATATTTTTCCTTAATGGTACTGAACTGTGTCCCAAAATTCTTATTTTATATTGTAGCTTGGTCCCATGTTCATTATTATTGAAAAGTCTACTTGATAGTCTTTGAGAAAGTTTTTCTATGGGTATTTTATATCCTCTTATTGCTTTTGTTCTTCATTTCTTCAGATAAAAGAGTCTATTTCCCTTGTGTCGTGGACTTTGTCATTTCCTCTTTTTCCAAAATTACACTGGAAACATCTGCTAAGGACTTATTTAAACACTCAGTTAATTCTTCATAAAACTCAGAGGTGAGCCCATCTGTTCCAGGAGCATTCCTTGGTCTCAAGAGCTTTATTATGTTTTTTATTTTTTAAGTCTGGAAGCTATTTTTTGCCTCAGTTGTCAATTTTCCTTCTTTCACTTGTACCTGAAGAGGAGGTAATGGAGATGTTGTAGTGGTAATTTAACTATTAATTTTTTTTCCCTATAGACCAAGTTTAAAGCTAGAAGGACTTTTAAGAGTCATCTTATCTAACTTTTATTTTACAAATGAAGAAATGGAGACCTAGAGACATTGAGTGGTTTGCCCAAGATCACACAGATAATAAGTGGCAAAACCAGGGTATCAGTCCACTGTTGCTTCTTCAAATCTAATTGGCCCTGGATGAATCCATTCCATTTTACTTTCCTTTTTATTTAGTGTTATGCCAAGCTATTGTAATCCTTGAAATCTATGGCAACATTCCTTAGATGAGCTGCTTTGAGGTGACTACCATGGAGATGAAGCAGCCTTGATGAATTTTGCTTTAATTTTCTGCACTAATTTAAAAAAAAATGAGAGGTTTTAACACCACCTAGATATTTTTCCCTTGTGTCTTCCAAGAGCCATCTCCTATAACAAATAATTTTTTCTTAATGAAAGAAGAAGGAAAAGATAAATAAAATCAATCTGTGCATTAGAAAAAAAATCTGACCTCATATGCAAAGTTCCATATCTCTGGATGTCTCATCTTTTCAAAAGAATTAGAAAGAGTGTCTTCTCCTATCTCTTATTTTGAGTCCATTTTTGTTCTTTAACATTTTTGTAAAACTCATTTTCACTTGGTTTTTGATGGTTGTTTCTTTCAATTTATAATGTTGAAGTAATGTATATTATCTTCCTGGTCTGTTTACTTCACATTGCATCAGTTCATCTAAGTCTTTCTATGTTTCTCTGTATTAATATTTATTGTTTATCATAGAATATCAATATTTTATTATATTCATATATCATAGTTTGTTTTGCTGTTTTCCAATTGACAGACATCTAGTTTGTTTTCAGTTCTTTGCTACTACAAAAAATGTCACTTTAAATATTTAGTGTATATATGGAACTTTTTTTTGGTCATTTGGAGTAGATGATTAGCATAGAATCTCAACATCAAAGGGTATGGACATTTTAGTCACTTTATCTGCGTAATTTCAAACTGCTTTCCAGAATGATTGCATGCAACTCTATTAACAATGTACTGATTTTCTGCAACCTTTCCAACATTGTATATTCCAATCTTTTGTGATCTTTGTCAATCTGTTGTGGGAGGTAGGTGAAAACTTAAGGTGATTTTGATTTACATTTCTTTTATTTTTATGATTTGACTTATTCCATGTTATTGTTAATAGCAATTCTTCTTTTGAGAACTGTTGGTTTATATCCTTTCACAACTAATCTACTGGGCAATGACTTTTAGTCTTATGTATTTTGCTTAATAGTTCATAAGCATACACACATATAGATAGGTATCTATTTGTCTATATGTGTGTGTACAAGCACACACAGGATATCTATATAGACATCTGTCTATACATGCATATATACACACCTATGCATATGTGTATATGTGTATGTGTTTACAGACAGATAGATAGCATCTCTCTATTTTTTATGCTTAGAGAGAGATTAAATATTTTTATTCTGACCTAATATCTGCAACTGAGTTTTACCAACTCAAAAGGTAGAATTCCTAATAGGTTGTTATTTAAATGGAGTTCACTGAGTTACAACACATTTCCAAGATCTGCTGGTAAACTATGAAAGGTCCAGGTAAGGCGAATGTTGAAGCTTGGCAATGTCTGAAGAAAGACAGGATAAAGAATTGTCATTGGGATACAAAGTTTTAAAGTGGGTTATTGATTATATACATATACACACATACATATGACTCTTATCAGATATTTGATACAATTTTTAAGCCATTCAATTATTTTTCTTCTTATCCTAGATGTGTTAATTTTGTTTGTGTAACAGCCTTTTAATTCATGTAATTAAATGTTCTGTTTTTTGTTTGTTTTTTGTTTTGTTTTGTGAAACCCTAGATAGGAAAAAAAAGAGCTAAGTTTTCAGGTTTATTGACTCCTTTGACCCTTTCCAAGCTGGGTTGGAAGAAAAATGCTTCTGAAGGCTGGGAGACAGTTTGATGTCTGTCAGGGCATCCCTCTCATGGAGTCAAAAACTTTTTCAGAAACCACTTCCTTTCTCTGATTCTTTATATAGTCTAGGAGGGCAATGAGTGAAATTTATTTACTATCCTTCTATCCATTTCTTCTTAATTTTTAATCACTGTTTCACTAAGTTGCTTTGCAAATGTTTGTTTTCATCAGCTCTTACACACTGCTTGAAGACACTGGGTAGTACAGTCCCATGCCGTTTCTGTTTTCTCTTATATTTTCTTTCCAAAGGAGTTTGTAAGCAGTACCAAGCAAAGCCAGCACAGTACCTGAGTTTCTGTCACTGTTTCTCTCAGCATTGAGCAAATGGTGCAAATTTGTCTTGACAAAATCTGTGCTTGCTAGAACCAGCAGCATGTACAGAAATAGGAAAATTCAATTGGAAAAAATGGTTGTAGTTTGGTGTGCTTACTCCTATGCGACAACTGGAAGATTTAAATTTAATTTCTTTCTTTTTTTAAAATAGAGGTCATAAGAACCAGTATTGGGAATATGTATTGGATTTCATGTCATCCTACAAGGTATAAAACACTTTGGGCTAAATAATAAACCTATGATGCTTTTGTCTAGAATAGAAGAATAGTTTTGATTACCAGTTATGTGGGGTTTTCAGAGGAATAAATTATCCAGAATATTCAGAAAGTCCTATATTTTTATGGATCAGTTAACAACACATCCAGCCATATATATATATATATAGTTGTTTTGTCCTACATATACACATTTATTATTATTATTATGTATTTAATTAAAAACCTAGAGGAAGCTATAAAATACTCAAGTAATCTCAAAGTATGTATTTCTCTGACATTTTCTTGTACTATGAATAATATTTTAGGTCAATTCAACATATTTTGAGCACTGTTATATAGTTATATATTTAATATTTAAATATTATTAAAGTATAATTAGTGGTACAGGGGAATAAGCAGAGTTTTGGATTTACTTGATTATTTTACAACTTCTGTGTTTTCACTTTAACACATAACAATAATTTTCAATATTGGTTAGAAGTTTATGTAAGGAGGAAAAAAACAGAGAGACTCATTCAATTCAGTAAGCATTCAATCTCCTAACACATAATTAACTTGCTAAGAGTAAATCTTGTACTTTTGAAGACTCTTTTAAGCCAGTGGATTTCTTCAGCTGTCATTTCAACCAAATCATGCTCTATTGGCTCCTGGAAAATGAGGATTTCACTTTCAGAATGAAAGTCATCTTTTGCATTCATGAACCATGTCTCAGGGGAGGTAGGGTGGTGGAGTAGAAAGATGATTGAACTTGGAACCTGGGTTAAAAGATTTAAATTTGAATCCTGGTGCTACCCAACCATGTGACCTTGAACAAATCATTAGCTCTCTGGGTCTCATAATGGATGTGATTAGACTAAGTGAGCTGGAAGTCTCTCCTGTACATCTATGATTTTATGATCCTATAACTCAATACTCATAGAATAAGAGTACATATAGAATCATGACATTTGAGGGCATGGCAGATGCAGCCTGGCTGACTGCCCTTTATTTTCCAGATGTGTAGCTGCATCCAGAACTCCTCACTCCAATAGCTTCTTTAGAAACTATTGGTTAAGGGGCGGCTAGGTGGCACAGTGAGTAGAGCATCGGCCCTGGAGTCAGAAGGACCTGAGTTTGGATCCTGCCTCAGACACTTAACGCACACACAAACAAAAAACCTAGCTGTGTGATCTTGAGCAAGTTACTTAACCCCAATTGCCCTCCAAAAAGCAAAACAAAACAAAAACTGTTGGTAAACTATAGATTTTATTAGAAGAAAGGTTCAGATAAGGCAAATTTTGAAGCCTGGCAATGTCTGAAGGAGGGTAGGATAAAGAACTGGCACTGAGATGCAAAGTTGCAAAGTGGGTATATGATTACACACACACACACACACACACAAACACACACAAATGTAACACTAAAATTTTGTCACACAAGAAATCAAAGTAACTAGAGTTCTTTTCTTTGGAAGGGGGAAGGGAAGGGCAGGGCATCAACCCCAGCTCTAGTGATTCTCAGATTGCCTTGAGCAGAGGGGTTGGTTCAAGTAGAAATTTTGAAAAAAAATATGCCTTTTGTCTCTTGCTCTTCCTGAACCTACCCTGATGTGGCCTTCAATTCACTCTAAAATAGAGAAATTTATTTACTTGGCAAGTATTTTCATATGCCTATTTATAGACATGCTGTCTCCCCTAGAAAGTAAGTTCCTTGATGCCATGGGCTGCATTTACTTTTTCTTTCTATCCTCAGAACTTAGTCTAATGCCTGACACATAGTAAGACTTTAATAAATGCTTATTGATTGATTAATGAATGAAATAAATCTCTCCTGTCCTTAAGTCCCTCTTGAATAGTAAATTTAACGATGAGATAGGTACATTTGGGCATCAAAGGCAAGATGTATAAACTCCTTCAGACTATCTGGAGAGTTCCCTTTTAGATTCTGTGAATTTTCTATACACGGTGAGAGTAGCATCTTAGAAAGAATGTAGTTATCAGTTTCTTTGCATAGCACTAGGCATAAAATTGATAGAAGTTTCAGGTAGGGCTATAGATTTAGAGCTAGAAGACATCTCAAAGACCATCTAACACAATCCTTTCACTTTACAGATAAGAAAATTGAGATTCAGACAGGTGAAGTGATTTGACTAAGGTCACATTACAAAGAAGTGGGGGCAGCTAAATGGTACAGTAGATAGAGCGCTGAGCCTGAAGTCAGGAAGACTCATCTTTGCAAGTTCAAATTTGGTCTCAGACACATCTAGCTGTGTGACTCTGGACAAGTCACTTAACCCTGTCTCAGTTTCCTCATCTGTAAAATGATCTGGAGAAGAAAATGGCAAACCCCTCCAGTATCTTTGCCAGTATCCCCAAATGGGATCATGAAGAGTTGGACATGACTGAAATGACTGAAAAACAACAAGAAGTGGCAAAATCAGAATTCAAATACAGGTCCTCTAATTCCAAAGCCATTGGCTTTGCCACTACATTATGACTTTGAGACTATGACAACCTCAGTGTAACTTACTTTTTGGGGTCGCTTATGCTAAACTTGACGATCACTTAAAAGTCCTAAGCATGCATTGATTCACATTTAATAACAACAATAATGATAACTCACATTTACATAGTGCTTTACATTTTGCAAAATGATATGTACGTGTCTATCTGTCTATGTATGTGTGCAGATATACATACATATACATGGTTGTCTTTCATTCTCAAAGAGGACCAAAATTATATCACTATGCTAGAGTAAAGGTACAGTGAGTCTGTCTGTTGCCAATCAGACCAATACATTCTTGGAATGCTCTCTACCACAGTGTGACACTGGACAAGTTGGGCACAAATAGTCCATGTGAACATTTGGGGTGGATTCTCTAAATTTGCACATCTTGTGTTTCTTTTGAGCTTCAGTTCTGCTTTGCTCATAGAGCACAGCACCTTCCTTGATGCTGGGCGGTCCTGTGTCAGTTTCTCCCATGTCACACAGTCAGTTCCAAAGTTATGAAGAAAGACCTTGATAATGTCTTTTTATTGTTTCTTCTGACCACCATGTGAATGCTTGCCTTGTGTGAGTTGGCAAGTATATGTTTTGTATTCGAACAATGTGGCCAGCCCATTAGAGTTGCACTCTCTGCAGTAGACTTTGAATGCTTGGCAGTTTAGTTTGAGAAAGGACCTCAGTGTCTGGTATCTTATCCTGCCAGGTGATCTTTAGAACCTTACTAAAACAATTAAAATGAAAGTGATTCAGTTTCTTGGCATGGCACTGGTAGACTGTTCAAGTTTCACAGGTATACAGCAATTAGGTCAGCACAATGGCTGACACACACACACACACACATATATCTCTATCTCTATCATCTATATTACTTCATTTTATCCTCACCATCCTTGGGAGTTAAGTAATATAATTATCCTCATTTTACAGATTAGGAAACTGAGGTTTAGAAAGGTAAATTGACTAACCCACAGTTGCATACCTAGTAAACACCAGAGAATGTATTCGAACCATGTCTTTCTGACTCTGAGGCTTCCATTTTATTGATTATACATTAAGTGTCTAGTCTAGCCCACTAAGAATTTCAAAAGTTACCAGGCTTTATATTTAATTCCTATAGCCAAAAGTCTACTGTGGTTGCTGAGATTCTGTTCTAAGACTGAGCATGTACATAGAAACCTAGTGACTAAAACTAGTGTACTAAAACCTAGTGATAGCTTCTAGGACCTCAGGATTTTGAAATCATAGTTTTGGTCCATTCAGATCTACATGCTTATAAATACCTTGGTAATTCAAGTGTAGGCCTTCTGCTTTCATTTGAATTGCTTGAACTATGGTATTAGATTCAGTTATATTTACCCTTCTGAATTACTCTGTAATTAGTTCATTTAAAATTTGAGATTAAAAAACATTTATTTTCTTGTCTCCTCCATATTGAAAAACAAAAAGGGAGAAGATCCTTTCAATAAGCATGCATAATCAAGCAAAATCAATCTTGGTAACTGATTTCATTCTGTACTACATAGAGCTAACCTTAGAGGGGTAGAAGGGTATTTTTAGGGGATGATTTTACCTCAACATTCCAAGAATCCATCACAATCAAATGGCATCTGGTGGTGATGGTTTAGTGTGGTAGAAAGACCAGTGGGTTTGGAGTCAGGAAGTGTGGGTTCAAATCTCAGTTCTGTGTGACACTGGACGAGGCATGTCCCTTCCCTGAAAATTAGTTTCCTCATTGGTAAAATGAGGAGATTGGAATGGGTTAATAAAAAGTTTCTAGGATTGTTTCTAGTTTGAAATAATTTTGTACGTTAATCCTGTGAACTTCATGCTGGCAAAGTCAAAGCACACTGCTTCTCTTTGTTTTTTAGCAATCCCATTGACAAATTCCCATTAACTTTCAAATTTATTGCTTTCCTTCAACATGGATCCCCTGGGGAGAGTCCACCTTCTATGGTACCTCTTGCTTATGTGTAGCTCCATTCACACAGTCTCCTCAACAAATGTTTGACAATGCTTATGGTAAGGAGATTTTTCTTTAGATCTGGTCTTAATCTCTCCATCTGTAATATGAGTCTGGTTCCTTTTATTTTGTCTGCTTTCAGTGACATTAAAGAAAACCTCATGGCACCACACAATGGGCAACATAGCTTATGGCTCTACCTGGGCTCTAAGTTCACAGTTGATAACTGACTAGCTGTGAGACTGAGGGCAAGGCACCAGCCTCTCTGAGCCTCAGTTTCTTCATCTTTAAAGTGAAGGAATTGGAATAAAATGACTTCTGAGATCTCCCCTAGCTCTAAATTTATGGCTCAGTGATGGAGTTCTAAACCCTTAATATTCTTAAGGTTAAATATTAATATCCTCCTTTATTTCCTTTTAGCTAAATAATCCTAATTTCTTTAATAGATTTTATTTCCCCATCCCTTTAACACTTTGAAATCAGAAAGACTTGGATTGAAAAAGGTCCAGAAAGACTTTTGATACTTTTTGGCTGTACAAGTACAGGCAAATCATTTAATCTCTCCAAATTTCAGTTTTATTACCTTAAAAATACATAATAATACCTATAATTTCTACCCAGATCATCCGTTCATAAGGTGGTTGTGAAGATAAAAATGATATATATATACATATATAATAAAATCAGATAATAAAAGAACTTTATAAACTTTGAAGTGCTATATAAATGTCACTTATTTTTGTTTTGTCACCAATTATTACCATAAATTATTTTCACCTGTTTCTACAGAGAATCAGATAAAGACATCCATTGCTTTGTATCACTCGGTTAAGGAAGCCTGGAAATTAATAGACATTTTTAGGAATTCAATGCAGATCTTAAATGCTGATAAGATTGCATTGGCTTCTGATTGTAGATTAGGTGAGAGTCTCATTTGCCTTAGGTATGTCTGATCAGCTTTGTAAGTTTAAGTGATATCCCTTTAGGTTAGAGCTAGGATTTTTTTTCCCTTAATGTTGAGCTATGTCTGAGAGCTCAAACATAACTCTCTACTTGTATTTCCACCAAAGAAAACACCATCTGTTAGTTTAAAATGAGTCAGGTTCAAGATCTTTTAGGTGCCAGTCCACTAACAAGAAGAAAAAAATTAAATGGTCTGTTAGTGTTCAGTCCAGGTTTCCAAGGGCAAGTCCAAATGATGAAAAAGGAAAGGAAGACAGTGAGAAATAAGTTGGAAAATATGGCTCAGAATTAAAAAAATGAAAGAGGCCTAGACTACACAGGAGCCTCATGACCATATATCATGAATGCTTTCTTTAAGAAGAAAGTTGGGAGGTGTCTCACACTTATGTATCATGAATATTTTCTTTAAGAAGAAAGTTCGGGTGGGGTGGCTAGGTGGCACAGTGAATAGAGCACCAGCCCTGGAGTCAGGAGGACCTGAGTTCAAATTTGGCCTCAGACGCTGAACACAAAAACTAGCCTTGTGACCTTGGGACTTAACTCCAATTGCCCTCCAAAAAGAAAAAAGAAGAAGAAGAAGAAGGTTCAGAGACACTGGGCAGCATAAGAAGCAAATATCACAAAAGTTGAAACTTACTTAGCAAATAAGATGTCCTGATTATCAACATGAGAGCTGGTTTCAAATGAACCTCAAATGTATAATCAGATCATGAACTTGTTAAAACAAAGATTAAATTAGGGCCAAATTAGAAGATATAGAGATAAGATTCTATGTTATCTCAAGTTGATGATCTCATCATCTCCCACCGGTTCATTCATCATTTCTCTGCAAATGATTTCCAGATCTATATATCCAGACCTAGCCTCTATCCTGAGCTGTAGTCACCTAGCATTGCCTTTTGTGCATCTTGAATTCAACAGTTCCAAAATAGAATACATTTATCTTTTATCCCAATCCCTCCCCTCTTCCTAGCTTCCCTATTGCTGGTAAAGCATCAACATCCTCTGAGTCACCCAGATTGCCAACTTTGGTATCATCTTCAACTTGTCACCTGCATTCACCCTACATATACAATCTGTTGCCAGATATTGTTTCTACCTTCACATCTCTCTACATTCTATTCTCTTCATCCATTCAACCATCACTCTAGTTCCAACCTTTGTCACCTTTCACCTTTCACCTGGACTATTCTGATAATGTTCTAATGGGTGACCCTCCCTTAAGTGTTTCCCCACTCCAGTCCATCCTCTATTCAGCTGTCAAAATGATTCTGTTCTGACCAGTTCACCTCCCTCCCTGCTCAATGAACAACAAAGACTTATTAACTCCAAGATCAAATATAAATTTATCTGTTAGACATTTAAAGCTCTTCATAACCTTCCCCTTTTATTTCTTTCAAGTTTTCTTATAGTCTACTTCCCTCTACACATTCCACAAGCCAGCCGGATAGTTGTTGTTCCTCAAATATCATATTCTATCTCCCATTTCTGTTCTCTTCCCTGAACCTAGAATGCTCTTCCCCCCATCTCTACCTCTTAGTTTTCCTGGCTTCAAGCAAAACTCAGTTCAAATCTTGGCTTCTGCAGGAGGCCTTCCCCATACCCAACCTATATCTATATATATTGGTTATCTCCACTTTCTCATCAGGAACTCTCCCCTCAACCCCTTCCTTATACCTCCTGCATTCTGGTTTCTATCCCTACCACTCTACTTAAACAGCAATAACTAATGTCATAATTATTTCTTTATCACCAAATTGAATGACTTTTTTGGTGTCTTTTCATTGTCTCTGTCTCTTTCTGTCTCTCATTGTTTTTGTCTCTCTCTCCCTCTCTCTAGTATTTATATTATTAAACTGATTAAGATTCTGAAGCATTTGACACTAAAGACCACCTGTTTGTTAATATTCTATTTTCCTTTTTTTTCTGATATTATATTCACATGATTCTCCTATCTTTCTGATCATTCTTTCTTTGTTAATTTCCTTCCACTCCTTGTACATTCATGTGTTCCCCTAGGATCTATCTTTTCCTCCATTCTCCCTTCCTTTGGTAATCTCATCACTTCTATTTCTTCAGTGATCACTTCTATACAAATGACTCCCAAATTCTGTCTCTCCTTCTTTCCCTGACCTTGTTTCAGAATTTGAATCTTAAATTTCTGCTACTAGTGGTAATCTACCACTGGTTGTCCTAAGAGCCCCTTAAACTCTACTTGTCCCAAGTTAAATTCATGATGATGATGATGATAATTTATAGATGCTTTAAGGTTTGCAGAGCACCATATAAATATTGTCTAATTTATTCCTCACAACAACCCTGTAAGACAGGTGCTGAAATATTTACAAGTAAAGTTTCAAATAAAAACACAGCTTGGATACAAGTTTTAACTAGAATTTCTAGAAGAAATGAAACAAGAGTCGTATTCTAACCATTGTTCAAGGCCTAACTCAAGTCTCACATCATCCAGGAAGCCTTCCCTGACTACTCTGACCCACAATCATCTCTCTTTGTTTAGAACTCTCATAGGGCATACTCTCAATTCTACTCATTTGGCATTTACCCCTATACAACCCCATTATAATGTGACTTCCTTGTGAGGAGGGATTGTTTCATTCTTCATATTTGTATCCTCAGCATGACATATAGTAACTGCTTAATAAATGCTTGTTGATAGATACAGCCTAAGGATGTCTTTTGTATATATTCGATTTTTATACTGCTGTTTTAAAAATTTTAGTTATGATTGTCTTAATGAATGCCAGTGCAACATAATGAAACCTGTTAGTAACTACATATAAATTAATTTCAATGCATATAATCTTATAGCTTTTCAGTCACTCCCTCTGAGTCTCCATCAGGATTTTTTGTCCATCTGTTCTCTTATATGGTCCCACTTAGCAAGTATTCTCTTCTTCTGGTTCGGGGGCTCTTTTGTTTGTTTGATTTTTATTTGCATTATTCTCTAAGGGTTTTCCCAGATTTTAAAATATTTTTTATTTTTCAGTCCTAATCACATTGTAGTATGCCACTTCTTTAATGTACCACAATTTATTGAACCATTTTCCAATTTTTGGACATTTTATTTCTAGTTTATTGTAATTATAGATACTGCTGCTATGGAAATCACTTAAAACAGAGTTCTCATGTTTTCCCTGTCATTGTTTTTGAAAACGTTTTCAAGGTATATTTATAATAATAAATTTGGCCTAATGATTAGCACCAAGGAAACAGGGGTTCTCCACCAGCTGGCACTGTGTCATTCATATGTGGAATCATTTGTTCCAGCAAATGGAAAAATATTGAATGCTGTGGAGAAGTTCACTTACCTTGGCAGTATACTTTCCATGAAGGTACACATAGATGATAAGTTTGATATATGCATTGCCAGAGCTAACTCAGCATTTAGGTGGCTATGAAAGAATATGTGGGAGAGAAGAGATATTAGTCTGCCTACCAAATTGAATGTCTATAGAGCTGTTGTGCTGACCTCATTATTACATGCCTGTGACACCTGGACACTATACCATGCCATGCCAATTCAAATTCCATTTGAATTGTCTTAGGAAGATTCTGAAGATCATCTGGCAAGATAAGATAACAGACACTGAGGTCCTTTCTCAAGCTGAACTGCCAAGCATTGAAACTCTACTGCAGGGAGCGCAACATTAATGGGGTGGCCACGTTGTTTGAATGCCAAAAGTATGCTTACCTAAAGGACTGTTTTAGGGAGAACTCACACTCAGCATTCACTCACGTGGTGGCCAGAAGTGATGCAAGGATACTCTCAAAGTCTTTCTGAAAAACTTTATAATTGATTGTAAAACATTACAGGACTGTCCATCATTGTATGCCTACATCAAAGAAGCTGCTGTGTTCTATGGGTAAAGCTGAATCACAGTAGCTCAAAAGAAATGTGAGATGTACAAATTTAGAGACATCTCCCTAATGGTCACATGGACTTTTTGTTCCCTACCTGTAGTAGAGCCCCCTGAGCTTATATGAGTATGATCAGACACACCCAGACACACTGTATGTTGATCATGATATCATGATGTCATTTTGGTCTTTGAGGACAAAGGACAAACAACAAGAATAAAATTATTTTTAAAAATCTCACTGCATATAACTAGATTGTTATCCCCAGAAGAAAAAAAAACCTACAAGTTTTCAATTCTACCAGCTGTGAATGAATTTGTAGAGATAGACATATGTATTCATATCTATATCTTTATCTATATCTATATTCCATAACCTGCCAGCATTGAATTTTGAGTTTTGTTGACTTATTTTTGCCAATTTGATATTTATGAGGTAGTTACATAATTGGGATGGGAACTGATCTGTGATTTCATTAGTATAGAGAACTTCTGGGTGAGAAAACCCCCTTTACTAGTGCAGGTTAGTGCCTTTTCTGCAACTTACAATTCAAAAAAGGTGCTTAGAACACTCAGTGATTAAGTGAATTTCCTGAGTCACACAGCAACTGACTGTCAGAGGCAGGACCTGAACCCAGATCTTCTTGACCTCGAGGTAAGCTCTCTCCATTATGATACACTGTCTCTCTGCTATCTAAATTTGATACTATAACTGTTTTAATTTGTATCACTTTGATTATTAATGAGATTGAATTTTTTCATGTCCTTACTAATAATTTGTATTTCCCTTTTTTTCAAAAATTATTCATTACTTCATTGCGGACTGGGAATTATAGTTGTAATTTTTTTACATCTCCTTACATATTTAAAAAAGAAAATTATCTGCCATAATTGATATAAGTATTTTTTCAGATATTTAAGTTTAATTATTTTGCACAATTGTGTTTTACATAATGTTTAAACATATTTAAACCTATCTAGCTTGTTCATAATACTTTCTCATTTTTACTAAGTAGAAAAGAAACTTTAAAACAATTATATTCTCTTCCACATCTCAAATATTAAAAAAAAACCAAAACACCCAAGTCTGCCATCCAGCTGGAATTCGCTGAGGTATACAGTGTGAAATGATAGTCTAAATCAATTTCCCAACAAATGGCTTTTTCTCAAGTACATTTGTTAAATAATGAGATCTTTCTCAAGTTTTAGTATGTTTATCAAGCATCAATCCTTATACAAATTGACATCTAGTGTATCTATTCTGTCAATCTTGATTGTTTATTTTCTGCTCAGTATCAGATAGTTTGGGTGATAACTAATACAATAAATTTCAAAGTCTGGTATTATAAGACCACCTTCATTAGTTACACCCTCTACCCTCCATTCCTCCCAATCTGGAATAATCTTTAATATTCTTGCCTATTTTTCAATGAGCATTTACTTATAATTTTATCCATTTGTGAAGAGAGACTCCTTGCTATTTTGATTGCTATTACATTAAATATATAAACCAATTTAGGGAGCATTATAATTTTTACTATTAATTAGACAATCAATGAATATTGACTATTTAGTTATTTAGGTATTTCTTCATTTCAGTCATTGTAATTTTATATCTTAACACTGGTCAGCTAGGTAGTAGATCAGGCCAGGAGTCAGGAATAATTGAGTTCAAATCTGGCCTCAGATACTTACTGATTGTATGAACCTGGGCAAGTCACTTAATTCTGTTTGCTTTGGTTCCTCATCTTTAAAATGAGCTGGAGAAGGAAATGGCAATCACTCTAGTATCTTTGCCAAAAAAACCGGAAATGTGGTCATGAAGAGTCAAATGTTACTGAAATGACTCAACAACCAATCCTAACCCTGTATATTCTTAGGAAAGTGTATTTGATGACTTTTTCTTATTACTTTGCTTTTCATTTATCTTCCTAACTAGATTGCAAGTTACTTGAAGCCAGAGACTTCATGAGTATTTATATATTTTAATGAATTAAGGAATGAATTACAAGCTCAATATTCATTTTTATTTATTTATTTGCTTTTTGGAGGGCAACTGGGATTAGGTGACTTGTCCAAATCACAGGGCTAGTTAGTGTGTCAAGTGTCTGAGGCCACATTTGAACTCAGGTCCTCCTGACTCCAGGACCAGTGCTCTATTCACTGGGCCACCTAGCCGAGCCCCCACCCCCTTCCCAGCTCAATATTCATTAAAGGCTTGATAATTAATTTTTGTATTTTTTTCAGTGCCTGCTCTGTAGTGACAATTATATTGGTTTTACTAAATGGGCCCTAAGGTTACACTTTACCCTGGGAGTACATAGTTGACAATTTTGGTTGTAACTGGCTCAGGAGGACTTTGACCTAGACCTTGTCAAAGAGAAGCAAATTTCTCATCTTGAGTTCATGTTTTTGCATGGTGGCATGGCCTATCCTATCAAAAATGAATATATCATGTCCATAACATTTTCTATTACCAATGTAAAGGAAACAGTTTTCTGTAATAGGTCTCATCTTGTTCATTTTTCCTTGCAGAGAACATTTGGGATGCAGCATCTAATTTTGAAGGATATGTTTGTTAGGTTATGTTTTCAGGCTGCAGCGGTCCCTTTCAGCTTTTAAATTCTTTAATTTTATAGTTCTGTCTCAGATTATATATTTCTGTACCCTTGCAAACTGAACTTGTTTTTAAAATTTTTATTTATTTTTAATTTATAGAATAAAACAAGCATTTCCATAACACAGTATAATAAAGTAGATGCTTGTACATGAAACTGCAAATCTACTATGCACAACTTGCTATTCCTTTCAAATATGCAACAAAATTATCATGTAAATTTCTTCTTTTCTTCCCCCTCTAGAGATGGCTACCATTAGATACAAATATATGTGTGTATGTAAAATTATTCTATACATATCTCTTTTTATCAGTTCTTTCTCTGGATGCAGATAGCATCTTTCTTCATATGTCCTTTATAGTTAATTCATTTATAATATACAAAATAACTTATTAGGTTAAAGTCATTCTTTTTTTTTTTAAAGAAATTGGGGTTAAGTTTAAAGTCATTCTTAAAACAATATTGGGGCAGCTAGGTGACGCAGTGAATAGAGCGTTGGCCCTGGAGTCAGAAGGACCTGAGTTCGGATCTGGCCTCAGACACTTAACGCACATATAAACAAAAACCTAGCTGTGTGACCTTGGGCAAGTTACTTAACCCCAATTGCCCTCCAAAAACCAAAAATAAAAACCCCCCAAAACCAATATTGCTGACATTGTCTACAACATTCACTTCTTTCTATTTCATTTCATCCACTCCAGGTCTCTTCTAAAAAGTTGCTCTTTTGATCACCATACCCTACCCCTCCACTTTCTTTAGTTTTCAATCTCTCTTTACTCTACTAATTATGAATATTTACAGAGTTCTCTTTAGTTAAAAAACAAAACTTTATTTGAGATCTTATCATCTTCAAGTTACTGACCTATGTCTTTCCTCTCATAGCCAAACTCCTAGTAAAAACTTGTCTATACCCATTTTCTCCATTTTTTTTCATTTCATACTCTTTAAACCATTGCAATTTGGCTTCTAATCTCATCTCTCAACCAAAACTGCCCTCTTCCAGTTTCCTAATGCCCTATTTGTAGTTGCCAAGTCTAATGGCCATGTCTTAGTCCTTCTCATTCTTGACCACTCTCCAATTTTTGACAGTGTTCATCACTTCCTCTTTCTGTATGCCCTCTTACTCGGGTGTTCATGACATCCATATCTCCCGATTCTGCCTCCACACTGTCTGTGTGTACTACAGAGC
The DNA here is from genome assembly GCA_011680675.1 of Gymnobelideus leadbeateri. Taxonomy (NCBI): domain Eukaryota; kingdom Metazoa; phylum Chordata; class Mammalia; order Diprotodontia; family Petauridae; genus Gymnobelideus; species Gymnobelideus leadbeateri. The sequence continues at coordinate 565,936 of WOXC01011095.1, read as the reverse complement.
TCTTTCTTGGCCTCTCTTCTCTTCCTTCTTTATATTCTCCCTTTCTCAGCAATCTCATTCACTCCCAAGGATGTAAATTCCAGTAATCTCAATACAGAAGGCTTTCAGATCTGTATATCTGGCCCCTATCTTTCTCCTAAACTCTAGTCTGTCATTTATTGGACACCTACTTTGTGCCAGGCATTGTGTTAGATGCTGGGCATATGAATAAGAACTAGTCTGTGTCCTTGCTGGGCTATAATCTAGTGGTGGGAGACACAAAGCATATTCATAAAAAGATAAAAACAATATCTTCAATTTGAGCTGGTGCCATAAGGGTGGAAAAACCTCCAGCTCTTAACTAATTCTCTGAGCTACTGGGTTTGTTGTGCTGAAGGAGTCTTCTTTAAACACCCCTGAGAATACTCCTCCACCTGGATTTAAAGCAATTTGCATTTCCTCCCGTGTGAAACCAATTCACGGCAGGCATAGGTCTAAGTAATTACAAATATCAGATGCAATTTTAGTAATTGCATTTCTTGTTTGAAAGGTGGTATTCACAGAAAATATAACTTTTGGTGAGTACATCAAGTGCTTATTTACATGAAAAACAAAATCCCTGCAGTACCTGCAGCCTGTGAACTGAGAGCAAGTTGTAAATATTAAATCCAGTCACTACATAAAATGAATTTAGTGAAGAAAAATCATTAATTCGAATTTCTGGAGGAAATGTTAATGCTGTATGTAGAGAAAAAGAAGATTTAATCAGGTGGCTATGATGTTTTGGAAAATGCCTGATTGATTCCAAATTGCAATTCCAAGTTAAAGTCAGACAGTTGAATCTGGCAATGTCTGAAAGCTCTGCTGACTTAAGGATATTTAGTCCTTCTGGAAACTGAAGTTTGCTATCCAACTCAACAAGTATTTATTAAGTGTCTGGTGTAGTAGATAGGCTTAGATGGGCTTAGAATCAGGAAGACTCATCTTCATGAGTTCGTCTCTAGCTTCAAACACTTACAGCTTTGAGGCTCTGGGCAAGCCACTTAACTCCATTTACCTCACTTCTTCATCTATAAAATGAGCTAGAGAAGGGAATGGCAAATGACTCCAGTATTTTTGCCAAGAAAGCCCCAAATGGTGTCACGAAGAATTGGCCATGACCAAACAAAACCAATATGCTAGTCATTATGCTAGGTGCTGGGTTTACAAAGAAAAAAATGAAAAATTGTACCTGCCCTCATAGAGCTTACATATTGAAGGGGTGGTAGGGGTAGTAATAGCTGTGAAAAGGAAATGGCATAATGTAGTGGAAAGAGCATTGGATTTGGAGTCACAAATCCTGGGTACAAATCCTGACTCTTCTACTTACTACTTGTGTGATTTTGGCTAATCTCTCAGGCCTCAGTCTACTCATCTGTAAAATTAGAGGATTGACCCACATGACTTTGAAATCCCTTTCTTCCTCTAAATCTGTGATCCTATGAAAACATAGGTATATACAATATTGAGGACATATATACTATATTAATTGAGGAGGCAGAGGAAGCTAACAGCTAGAGAGACCAGAGTGGCTCCAGAGTGAAACCTTAAATGAATCATGATAGTTGGGTGAGGATAATGATAGCTCACATTTCTATAACACTTTAAGTTCTACAGAACCCTTTATGTACATGACCCCATTTGATCCTAATATCACTCCAGTAGGGTAGTCTAGAGCCTGAGATGAGGATGCTGATTTCTCCAACCATCATTATCTAATGGGGATGCTGAAAGACCCATGTAATTGTTCTTGTAAGGAGAGTTGCAATGGAGGGAGAAGTTCCCATACCATTAGATTTAATTGGGTAGACATCAAAAACATGAAAAAAACATTAAGAACATAAGTGTATATAAGTGCCCTGTACCAGGTTGCTCTGACCAGAGTAGTTTTACAAGGACAGAACATAATTTCACCAAGCCCCACTAGGGAGCTTTGAAACCATTGCTATAGCAACTCTATGATGATTATATGTTTCTTTGGGGACTAAGCATCCCCATAATATGGTCCTACCTAGAACTGTGTTTTCTTGGATGGAACACTTTCCTCAAGGATGTTAGGTAGACTATGTCTTAAAATATTAATAATTACAGATAGAATTAGAAATAGGCATAAGTGCTAACTAATTAGGGAAGTGGGAAGAATGAAGGTGGAAGGAGTGAACATACTTATGGCTCCACAGGTATGACTATAAAAGTATGTATTGACTTCAAGGGTGTTTGTAAGTACAGATACAGTATGAGAACGTGGCTGGCTCAAGTTGGGCTGATAGCCATAAACCAGGTCTAAAATCCAGAAAGGCTTTCCTAAACTTTTATTTCATAGGATCAGAAATTTGTAGAGACCACAGAGGTCCTCTAGTCCACTCTCTTCATTTTATAGATGAGGAAACTGGGGTTTATAGAGATCAAGTGACTTGGCCAGGGCCACACAGTGTGACAGAGAGTGTGGCAGAGTCAAGATCCAAACCTATGTCCTCTGACTTTACCTCCATTGCACTGGACACTATAAACCGTGATGCCTTTCCCTCAGTCTGACAGGTACCTCTATACTTAAGGTATAAGCCTTATAGTCCAAAGGATATCAGGCTGGGAATATGGATGTATCATTGCAGCCCTGCAGTGGTCCCCCTTCTCAATAGGTAACCATTTTAAATTTTATTTATTTACTTTTAATCTAATTTTCATTTTTATTTCCAAATTCTCTCCCTCTCTCTTCCCTTCCCCCACCATTGAGAAAGCAAGAAATACAATACCCATTAATACATATGAAGTCAAGGCAACCATTTTTTAAACTCAGAGGACTGGCACCCCCTCTTCTAATTAGGGCCGACCATGAGACAAACTGGCAAAGGCACTGTTTTTCTTAGTCGGTTGCATTGCCAACATGGGAAACTCAGCTGTAGAAAAAGACCCCTCCCCTCCCACCTATCAACAACTCGTTAAAACAAGAAGGTGATTGTTGTCCAGATTTCATCAGAATATCATGAGGCACATTATTAAGCAAGGGACGGAAACCAAATGTAAAAAGTGGTCTTTTGTTCTAGCAAGATGGTAAACAAAAAGTTCAGGGCAAACACAGGTGGTCCTCATACAAGTGCCTTCAAATAGACGCCTGCTGGTCTGGCTCCAGGGAAAAGGAGGCAGCAGCCAAAGTTTGCTTCTGCACCCTTGGCTTCTCCTTTATGGGCCCCAGACCCCTCCCCCAATAATGCCCTACAGGTGTTCACTGCTTACACTGTCTCCCAAAGGGCCCCAGCACCCTCATACCTCCTTCACCCTTCCCTAAATGAGAAACACTCAGGAAGCAACCTGAAAAACTCATTCATTCCTCTCTGAGGTCATACAGTTATCTCTCCTAGGCCCCTCTGTATTTTTATAAGGAACAAAGGGTAAACGAATCAAAATTTAATTGTGGCATTTTAAACTTCAGCTAATAGGGTGGCAGAGAGTGTTTCTTCCCTCTTCAGGAGAGAGAGAAGAGGAAGGAACTTCACAGTGCAACTGAAATTCTTTCCTTTAGTTTCATGCCCAAAGGCAGAGTCAGGCACAGAATCATGGAACCCTAGAGTTGGAAGGGACTGGACAGGTCATTTGGTCCTACCTGTCCTTGACTAAGAAGCCTTTCCATAACATCTCCAACATCTGTCCAGCTAGACTTTGCACTACAATTTCAAGTAAGTGGGAGGGAAACATAAGGCCAACAATTTCACTCCCAGACAGATCTCTTTGTAGAAAGCTTCTTATATTAAGCCTAATTCTGCTTCTCTGCCACTTAAGATCAGATGCACAGATGGAAGGAACCTTAGAAGTAATTTAGTCTTAACCTCTTTGCTACAATGATGAAAAGTTAAGTTCAGGGTCACACAGGCACGGAGTAGCCAAGCCAGATTTAAGCTTCCCTCCTCTGACTCCAGTTCTATTGCTTTTCCCATGGTACCATATTACCATTCTTCCTGGGTCTGTCCTGTCAGACCAAATAGAATGCATTAAAAAAACACAGAAATCTTATTTTTTATTAATAAGTTTTGTTAGATATCATTTTTACTTCTGAATGTATCCCTCTCCTTTCCCTTTCCAAGTCATTCATCCCACATAACAAAAGATTCTGAAAAAGAGAAAAAATACAATTCAGCAAAACTAACACATCCAGTACATCTGACAATGTATCCATAATTCCATACCCATAGATCCAGACCTGTGCAAAGAGAACATTTTCTCAACTTTTGTCCAGGACCAAGCTGACCTTCTTCATTATAATTATTCAGTTCTCTCTCTCTCTCTCTCTCTCTCTCTCTCTCTCTCTCTTTCCTCCTCCCTCTCTCCCTCCTATTGTTTCAGTCCTCTTGTAGATTGTTTCCTTATTCTGATCCTTTTCTCTGCATCAGTTCCTAAAAAAGATCTTTCCATGCCAGACAGAATAAACCTAATACATATTCTCCATGATGCTCCTTCCAGACATAAAGATAAGCGCATATTTCTCTTAAGTATTCTCACCTCCAGTTTAAGTATCCACAATGACTTCACCCAATTCTCCTATACTCTCAGTAATCTTTCACCATCTTGGTCACCTTCTTTTGGGTGCTCTCTAGCTTATCATTAATGCATAGTGAAATTTTAATTTAACTTTAAAATTATTAGAATTTCAGCACTGTAGTACCTTAGTATAATATTCAGGTAGTTTTTCATCCTGCCAGAGCAGAATGATGTTGTATCGTTACCATACCTAGGAGGAGATCATGAGATCTTCCATGTGCTGCAAGTAAGAACCTTCTATGACTAAGGTCAATACCTCCCCTCCGCCCAACTCCTCAGATTGAGGAACAACCTTTTTCAGAGGATTGCTGTCTAGGGAGGGGTCAGAAATACCAAATCGACTGTAGAGAGCTGGAGTCAAAACTGGGGGGAGTAGAGTGGGACGGAGTTAAGAGGTCAGAGGCAAAGGATGATATCCATATCAGAAGCAGTAGTCAGTACCTGGATCAGATGAGTATGTACAGAGATTTCATCTAGGAGGCAATTTCTCAGGTGAAAACATTTACTAAGCATGTACCATGAAGGGTCTGAATTCTGCAGAGTTAACCTAACTTGCCAAATTCACATTCTTGGGATCATGGCTGTTTTTCTATTCCCTCGCCCCACCTTTTCTAGCATCCCCATCATTACCAGCAGCATTACTCACTAAGGGAAATGGCTGTCTCTAGACTAGTTTGCATGACTTAATTGAAATATTATTTAATTTAATTCAGTTTTATTTCATTTTTATATACTACATTGTTATGAATACAGGCCACATCTTTTTTTCCCCAAATTTAACTTTAAAAAAACTTGAATGTGGTTATGATTATGCTTCCCTTGAATTGATGTACTTGATTTATAGCCTTCAAGGCAAGCTTTTGGTTGATCTCCTGCACCCCAACCCCACTGATACACCATTTGTTTTTTCTCCTTCTTGAATTTGTCTCCAATTCTTGTTTACTTGCTATTGGGTTAGTACTCCAGAACTTGGGCCCACTCCTGCAATTAGTCCCAGTGAGCAAGGCTCCTGACCTTGTGTGGCATTTTTGTGTAATAATTTTACACTGTGTACTTTTGTGATTCCCCCACGCCCACCCCCTTTCAAAGAAATTTCATTCTTGGGGGAAGATTTTATGTGAAGGAGGCCCAAGTTTACACCATTATGATACATGAAGTAATCTTCTAGCTCTAAAAATCCATACTCCAATGACTTTAAATATTACTCAAAGTCAGTATGTCACCTAAGACAAAAAAAATGAAATGAAGCCAGGGCTCTGAACAGAGTGTTTTTTTGACCAGGGCAGCAGTAGAATCCACAGAACTGTGATAAAGGGGAAAAAAATCTCTTTAATGTGAGACTTGAACATTAACACATGCCTTTTGTGGCCTGGAGGTAAGACTGAGGTCTCCTTTGTTTCTCCCAGCTTTGGGGAAAGTCAGTTCTGGCCCAGCCTACAAACAGGTTCCTCCCCCACACTTTTCCAGCTTGAAGCTTTGTAATATTGGCTTGTTCAAAGACAACAACGCAGCCTCTATACCTATTGAAACCTAATTCTCACCCATAGGGCATGTTATTCACAGCCTTGCACTAGCACCAAAGGCAGAAGCAAATCCACAAGGGAGTATTGACATGCTTCAGAGGCCTGAGATGGAGGAAGTTTATAAAGAACCTTTTTTTTTTTAACTCTCTCACCTCCCCACCCCAACTCTACCCACAAGAAAATGGTTGTCAATAAGAGAGACCAATTTCACCCATCTTCCACAATGGCACATTACAGAGTTTCCAATAAGATGCCATTCAGGTTGAATCACCAAATTCAGGATGAAAAGGTTTTGATTTGCAAAAGCGCTTGAGCAGTCCTTTTTGTGGCAGAGATCATGGGGAAGAAACCAATTCTCACGCAGCTGTTTCACCTTTGGGCCAGGTGCACTGGCAAGCTCTCTGTGTGTCAATACCCAGAGCACGGCTAATCCAGCCAACATTCACAGAGACCTTTGTCACATTCCGTGTGCCAATGTCAGGTGAATATCTTATTTAATGTGAAAAAGAGTAGTGGTAGGGATGGGTGAAATTGAGTTTGTGTAACTTCAATGCAGGAACTGTAGGCAACAGCAAGTGAAATTAATATTCAGAAGTTAATCTTCGCATGGTTTTCCACCAAGTAAGACAGGAAGTGGTGAGCAGTAAGGCTGGATTCAGTTTTTATGAGCCTGGGTCAGGTTAGATTTCAGATATGAAGTGTTTTCATTAAAAAAAAATTTTTAGAGTACTTCTGTATGTAGAGAAAAACAATTAACTTTTTAGGAGTCTCCATGGAACTGGTCCTGGGGCAGGTGGGGAAATGGCATATAGATAGATTATCTGTCTGTCTCTCTCTCTCTCTCTCTCTCTCCCTCTCTCCCTCTCTCCTCTGTATGTATATCTGTATTCTATAGATATAGCTTGCATATCAAATATGTATGAATATGCATATGGAAGATTATGTATATACAGACATATATAGATGACACAGACAGACAAATCCTAGAAAGATAGGATATCAAAGGGGAAGAGAATTCTTAGGACCTGCTAGGAGGAAGGGATAGTTTTTATTTTTAAAGAAGGGGACACCTGAACACCTAGAGATGTAAGGAAACATTATAAATGGAAGGAATAAAACAAAATGGTGAGGAGGTGAGGTCACACTGGATATGTGAGGGTATGGGATCAAGGGTATAAGTGTGGAAATTGTAGCTCTAAGAGTAGCAGCATGATAGAAAAAGGTAGGAGAGTTCATGAAGAGGGTTAGAAGAGTTCATGAAGAGGGTTAGATGAGTAGAGATGAGTTGAAGCAATTTAATTTGTAGAGCCTCTATCTTAGCAAAGAGTAAGTTAAGAGTCATCTGTTTTAGGAGAGTGAGAGGTAAGAAGGTAGAGTTGGGAGCATGAGGAAAGAAAAATGTTTGTTAATAACTGCTCAGGGTTGGGGGGAGAGGTTGACAATAAGGCCATAACGAAGCAATAGAGTAGTGGTGACAAACTCAACGAAATGGGGACACTAAATTGTACATAAGGGTCCATTCTGGTGACATATTGACTTAGAAAAACACCTATTAATTTTCTCTATGTCCTACTATATTTTATTTATTTGATTAAATATTTCCCAATCACATTTTAACCTGATTCCAGCCTTATTCAGTAGTGTTATTGTTACCCCTGCAATAGAGGATAACCTAAAAGGTCCAATCAATGTTAGTATATTTTTGTTATATAGTATTTTGTGATGCAGCAAGTCAGACAGAGCTCTGTAACTGAAGTCAAGAGACTTGGGTTTAAATGCAACCTCAGATTCTTACTATCTATGTGATCATAGGAAAATCACTTAAACTTCTAAAGCCTTACTTTCTTCATTAAAAAAACCAAGCAGGACAGTAATACTTGCATGTTGTGAAGGAAACATTTTGCAAGGCTTAAAGGTGTATACAAATGTGTTATTATTTTTATTTTCATTGCTACTTTAAGATTTGGTGCAGTAAAGTTGAGTAACTTTGGAATAAAAGGAACAAGTAGATGATAAGAATTGTTTAGGTTGTGGGTTATCAGATCAGGTATGGCAGAAGGTGAAGTGGGCAAGGAAATAAAGGGTGGAGAAAGTGGCATTATAGGATAGCTAGAAAGGCGAGTCCAGAGTAGGGAGAATAGGGAAATAGCAAGGTACAAGTGGTCATAAGGGCAAGTGGCAGGGTATAGGGGTAATAGACTGGGCAAAGTTAGAAGAAAGGAGGTTATGGTCATAGACCTTCAGAGTTCAAGGTCTTGGAAGTTGAGTAATCAAAGAAATGATGAGGTCTCATCTGTTCTGCTTTTGGACAGATTTGATGGTTAGGAAATTTGTCCTTTTTGATATAAGTCAAAATCTGCCTTTCAGCAACTTATTTGTGTCACTAATTAAAATATTGATCAATGACTTGGATCATGGCATAAATGAAATACTCATCAAATTTGTAAATGACATAGACCTGGGAGAGAAACAGACCTTGCAAAATCAATACTATCTTAGTTAGTCCTGGGATAACTCTAACAAGATAACACTTAATAGGGGTAAATGTCTAGTCTTGCCTTGAGTATAAAAAACCCCCCTCAGAACCCAAAAGCTTCACAAATAAAAGCTGGGGAAACAGTGGCTAGACAGAAGTTCTTCTGAAAAAGATCTGGGGGTCTGGGCGGCTAGGTGGGGCAGTGAGTAGAGTGTTGGCCCTGGAGTCAGAAGGACCTGAGTTCGGATCTGGCCTCAGTCACTTAATGCACATACAAACAAAAAACCTAGCCATGTGACCTTGGGCAAGTTACTTAACCCCAATTGCCCCCCAAAAAGCAAAAAAAAAGGTATTGATAAGCTAGCACATGATATGAGAATGATCGAAGGAAATGGGTATTTTCAACATGAAAAAGAGAAAACTCAGGGAAGACATGGTAGCCAGCTTCAAGTATTTGAAGCATTGTCAAATAGAGGAGGTTTTTACACTTGTTCTGTATATTCCTAGAAGTCAGAGTCAGGAGCAATGATTGGAAATTGAAAAGAGGCAAATTTAGTCTTGATGTCAGAAAAAAGTCCTCAAAATGAGAGCCATCCCAAAGTGGAGTGGGTTGCTTTGAAATGTAGTATGTACCCTCTTCTTTGGAGGTTTTCAATCAAATATTGGATGACCAGGTGTAGGGTGTGTCAAAATAGGTATTCCTTTCATGCATGGATTGGACCAGTTGGTCATTGAGATCCTAACCAACTCTTAAATTCTATGATATATAGTTCCACTTTCCTGGACCAAGCAAAAGAGGTCTAATCTCTTTCACCCTGATAAACTTAAATATATGAAGACTAATTGTTTTTTCCTTTCATAAAGGTCATTAATTGAAATGTTGAACAGTATACAACCAATATCAGATCCCTCTAGTACTCTTCTGGAGACAGCCCTTCTTCCCTTTCCCCCCTCACCCCACCCCACCCCATTCCAACTTTCAGCAATTCAATTTCTACCTACCTGTCCACATCTCTCTATTTTGTCCATAAGGATAGCAACAAGACTTTGTCAACATTCTTAAGTTAACTAGGTAATTCAGTGAACTTGGAATAAGAAAGGCCTGAATTCTAATCTGACCTAAGAAATTTATTAGCTGTGTAAGCCCGAGCACATCATTTAACCTCTCTGTGCTTCAGTTTCCTTATCTGTAAAATGGGATTAAAATATTACCTATCTTCAAAGATTATTGTTAGGCTAAAAAGAGATCATACTTGTAAAACAATTAAAAAAACCTTAAAGCACTAAATAAATGCTAGCTTTTACTATCATTATTATAATATTTGAATGGTGGGTAGTTTTTTTTCCCTTTTCAATCTGACTTAGGGCTTTTGACTACTTAGTTATTTCTATCTGTTCAGATAGGTTGAAAGATCCCAATAACTAAAATTAACTCTACTAAGGTTTATGCTCCCACTTCAAGAACATGCCAATGAAGATAATATTTGGAGTCATATGAATTAAACTGCTTCCCAACCCTGTGGATAATCAAACCAGATGTCAAGTTGGTGTCTTGCTTCCTCTAAGGAATATCATGCCACAATCTACTGAACTGATGAGTTCTCATCTGACTTGCCTGTTTTTCTTATAAGTTTATTTGATTAAAAGATCTTGTAATGGAAATGCAAATTTAAAGATCTTCCCTGCCCCTAGCTTAAGTGCACCTGAAGCCTGTGGTGGGAGGCTTGTTTTTCAGGAAAGCCCACACCTTGATACTTTGTGATTGGGCAGTGGGTCCAGAAGGTTATTACATTCTCTGAGCCAGGAGAAGGCTATATAAACTCTGAGGAGAGGCTTTGCTTTGGGGCTCACTTTGAGAAGTGTTGTGTGATTTGACCAGATGAGACTCTGGGAAGCCGTTGTTGAGAGCCCCCCGGCTTTGAAAACCCAGATGTTGATGCTTCCCTCTCTGGTAACTGTGATTTGGTATTGATATAATGGTTGGACAGTTTGGAAGCCTGTCTGTTTGATCTGTAAGTTCTGTAACTCTGAAGTTCGGGGTGCTGACCTTTTTCCCCTGAACTAGGTAATGTATGTTTGTTTGATTAAAGTAAGCTTGTTAACCCATTTTGAGTTGCTTTCCTTTTGAAGAGCAGATCTAAGAAGCTATATTGGCAGCTACCCTGGGGATATTGGGGTGCTTGCTGATACAGATCTGCATGAACATTAGAGAAAATTCTGAGCCATTGATACATATATGTTATATATGCATATATAACATAGACTCTCTCTGTCTCTGTCTCTCTGTCTTTGTCTCTGTCTCTCTCTGTCTCTGTCTCTCCTCTGTCTTATTTCTATGGGACACAAGTTGATGTATCAGCTAAAATGATTAATGCCATCTTAGGCAATATTAACTGAGGTATAGCACCCACATCAAAGGAAGTAATACATCTCATTGTTCTCAGAGTTCATTCAATCCAGTCCAATTCAGCCAACAATAGAGACAGCCTGATTACTTTTGGACTATTGTGTTCAGTCCTGGATGTCACATGTTCAAATGGACATTCATAAAATGGAGTGTGTCCTGGGAGAGACAACACAGTTGTAAGAATATCTGAAAACTATGTCACTGGTGAAATAAGGATGTTAAACTTAGAGAAAAGAAAATAGGTTGGGGGTGAGGGTGTACTTGCTTAATAGGTGCATTTAATTATTTAAGGGTTTTAATGAGGAAGGACTTTCTCTGTAGTATAGAACAAGGAATTATAGGAAGGCAGATTTCAGTTCATCATAAGAAAGAGCATTGGGGCGGCTAGGTGGTGCAGTGAGTAGAGCATCGGCCCTGGAGTCAGAAGGACCTGAGTTCGGATCTGGCCTCAGACACTTAACGCACACACAAACAAAAACCTAGCCGTGTGACCTTGGGCAAGTTACTTAACCCCAATTGCCCTCAAAAAAGAAAGAAAGAAAGAAAGAAAGAAAGAAAGAAAGAAAGAGCATTTTACTATTCCTTTGAGAACAGGTAACCTCACAAACTACCCCACTCTCCTCTCTGCTACCTTCGCCCTCTGATGACCATGATCTGAGGTCAGTTAATCTGTCAGCAGTAAAAATTCTAACATGAGTATAAAGATGTTGATTTTCTCTCTTTGTGTATGGATTTTTAGAGCTCCTTGAAATTAAGTTAATTTTAAATGTGTTTTAATTACTAATGCACTGGGTCATTGACTTTAACAAAGTCACCAAGATGATCACATTTACCTTAATTTGTTTCACTGAAAAACTTTGACTCAGTAAATGGAGCATTTTTTCAATTAAAAAAAAATAGACTTCTACATTTGAATGTTTCTCTCAATCACAACTACCTAAGATTAATAAAATAGCATCTAAATATATACATACCTTACTTTTTGGTTAGTATAATATGTTGTCCTTTGTATTTGATGATGGTCCAGCTGATTGTATTGCTATGTAGATGCATGAACAGAGGTGAAAAGATTGAAGCAGGCCTGGATTCCATTTGTAGCAACACCACCAATAAAAAGCAGAAAAGTTAGTTTCTCTCTCAATATGCCATTTTCCCCATTGTAAAATTATGATTCCCAAAACGAGATGATGCTATTATGGGGCTATGAGATACCAGCAGGGATCAAGACTTTATGTATTTGTGCTACTGTGGCTGACGCCAAGCAGAAGAAAGATTGAAGTCACCAGGTATCCCAGATTCCAATATTGTTCCTATCTCAGAAATGGGTTAGGCTTTACTACAAGTTATCTACTGATCAGGCATGACAGTGAGCCTTCACGGGACTAAAAGTAAATATAGGAAAGATCTGCTAAGTAATTTGACTTTTTGCCAATTTAGAAAACTTATCAGTCCCTACTCAGTCCATACTTGAGTGACACAATAGCTGTGACAAACATGCCAGTTCCCAAATTCCACTGTCATTTTAAAAAGACAACATGATAAAATGCATGAGTTACATGAGAACTAGTATGGGATAGTGAGCAGGACCCTGCCTCTAGAGTCTTGAACCCCACATTCATCTCTCTAGTATTCCCTTTCTTCATCTGTAAAATAATGAAAGAGTTGGACTAAACAATCTCTGAGCTTTCTTCCAGCTCTGCGTTCTGTCATCAAAAATCTGAGTTCTAGTCTTTACCCTGGTGCTTCCTAGGTCCTTGATGCTGAGTAGGACATTTTACTCTCTGAGTCTCAGTTTCCTCATATATAAGATGAGGATAGTAATACTTGCATTGCCTGAAGAAAGTTCATTGTAAACTTTAAAGTAGTATATGATGTGGGTTGTTACTGGTGGGTAGTTTTTTTGTTGTTGTTTTTTTAAATCCCAAGCAAACTTTCCTTTTGCTTGAGTCTACCCAATCATTGAGTTCGAACTGGTCTTGATTTTTTTCTCCTTCTGAATGAAAAATATGTAGAATCACACCTGGGCAATAGAAATCCTTCATATTGCCATGGGACTGATTATCCTATCTCTGATCGTAAAAACCCTTATAGTTAATTACATCCATGATATACTGTGATTGAAATAGGATTTACCAAAGTATAATAGCAAAGTTACCATCCCACCATCACTTCAATTCCCTGTAAATCATGATGCTGATTAATGTAAAAATAGAGAGAATGGCTTTTAAATAGGAGCCCTAAAGTTGAACAGTTTCATGACAGCTCACTAAAAAGAGAAGAAAATGGTTTGTGCCCCATTATCCTTCCCAGCTGTCCCCACAGCCCATTCTTACTCTCTCTCCTCAACATTGTCTACCTTTTCCTGTTTTATACTGAGAGCCCTTCTCTATGTCAAAAACCAAGTAGAAAACTGAGGTGATTATTTGGATGAGTCATGTCAAAAACTGTTTTCTCTCTCAATTATCTGCATATTTTATGTTAAAAACGTGATCATTTTAAAATAATTGTTTTTATTATTTTAAAATTTATTTTAATTAACATAAATCTATTTTCTGTCTGAACCACCTCCGGTGAATGGCAAGACATCTTCCATTGAAAAAAATTTCATTTTCTATTGGAAAGAAGAAAAGCAAAATCCCTGAAATAAATATGCATAGTCAAGCAGATACATTCCCTTGTTGTCCACGTCTAAAAATACCATATCTTGTTCTACACCCTCAGTTCACCACATCTTTGTTGAATGTCCTTTATTTTTAATGCTCCAAGTAAACTCTTTTGTTGGTTGTCAGTAAGGTAGACAAGGAATGAGCAGGCACTCAACATGAAAATCCTTTAACGGCAATCTTTAGACCATGGGATTTAGAAGTAGAAGGGACTTTAGAGATAAAACACTATAATCAACACACTTTTATTAGGAGTGCTATGGTCAAGTGTTACTGGTTTTATTCCTTTTGATTTCCTCTTAGTGTTTTATTTAAGGCCCTGTGATTGAATAGAACAGCACTTTTAGGTTGAGTTTGCCCTGAGTAGTTGCACAGCATGAACAAATACCATGCTAAAGGCTTACTTATTTTTCATCTTCTATGCCTAGCACTGTGGGAGGGGACAAAACAGAGATATAAGGCTTAATCCTTTCTCTCATAGGACTTGAAATTTTTATAGGAAAAACATACACATGTTAAGCATTTAAATAATAGAAGACATTCTGTCATCAAATGCTTAAGAGAGTAGTACAGATTATGGCTTTCCTCAGAGCTCAAAGTAGGAAGAAAGCAATTATCTGAACTTACTTTGTTAAGGAAAGTGTTACAGAGGAAGCAATATCAAGCTGGGCATTGAAGGATGAGTACAATTTATAGAGTAAGGATGGATATATCACAAAACTAGAAAAACATGAGCCAAGGTACAAAAGGTACATTTGCCTTTGAGGTAGTAGTGAGATCTTTAAGTAAAAAGGTTCTGTAGGCACTCTGGGATGCCAAATAGAGGTCAAATGGGAAAGCAAGACAGCCTAGGCATGATAGCTGACATGATGAGAATGAAAGAGATCCTCTAGGGGAATGCTTTTAAAGAGAATAAATAGAAGGGGAAAATACTCATAGTGAGTGGGCAAGAGGATGAAATGGAAATAATAATAATAATAATAAAAGGAATGATTAAAGAGATGTAAGAATTGGCATTCTGTCAGAGAAATGAAGGGAGAAGACATTTTAAAGAAGTAGGAAGTGTTCGGCCATGTGAAATCTACAAAGAGGTCAAGGCATATTAAGAGAAAACACCTTTACATTTGACAGGAAAGACTACCTATTAAGGGTGCTGTTTCAGGAGAGCAGTACAGACTGAAGGCAGATTGAAAAGTGTTTGGAAAGGAAATGGGTAAGAAGGAAGCTATAGCAGAGGATATAGAGCACTCATACTAGAAATTTGGGAGTGATGGAGAGAAAGATAATGGAATCATTAGTCATTAGTGTGAGGAAAAGTTTTTGTAAAATAAATGATAGTGGTGGACATGTCTGAAGGTACAAGAAAAAGGTCTAGCCAAGAGTAAAAGCTTGAAAAATGATGCAGAGGGAAAAGATAAGTGTGGTAGCACTTTAGGAGTCAGGAAGTTCAACATGTTTCTCTCAAAGTGAGAAAAATAAGCTAGAGCTGTAATAAATGCCATTGTGCATTGAATTTAACAACAAATGTTGTCACTCTGAATTAAGAGAGCATTCAAGCTGAAAAAAATTTTAAAAAGTATGTTAGCTTTGACAATTTGGAAAGCAGCATACAAACTTTCAATAGTATTTTCTTTAGAAGTGAAGCCATCAGCCCTTACTTCTTCCCTTTGACATATAGATAGAATCAAGTGAAATGACCAAATAGTTTATTTTTGAGACTAGATCACATAATCTTCATTTCCCCTTTGACCAGAAAGTCAGGAACTTAGAGTTAAAGAGAGATGTTCAGGCTTTGATTCATTTTTTAAAAACCTATTTTCTCAGAGACACTGACAAAGTTCATTTCTAACCCTCTCTTGATGATTTTGATGACTCCTTTCTTGGATGTTGTGCTTGCTTTTGCCCATGTGAACCCTTGGTGAAAAATGAGTGCAGACTTCATTTTAGAATATATGAATGAAGCAAATCAATGTAAGATTTCAGGGCAAAAACTTTGCTTTCCTGATTGGAATGATATGGTGAGGTATGAACATTCTCACACTCCTGGTTAACATTTAATTATTTCTCAAATGTTTGTTTCCAGATTTATACATTAGACATACAACAAACATTTGCAAAAAACCTACTGTGTGAAAGGTACTGCCCAAGGTGCTGAGGATACAAATTTTAAAAAAAGAAAAAGAAAAACCAACAAGTTTCTCTTTTCAAGAAGCTTACATTCTTTCATTATAATTTGTTTATGAAACAGAAAAGATAAAGGTGAGCAAGGGAATATATTCTTCCTTCCAGTGGGTTAAAAAAAATTAAAACCATAGTAATGAACCTCTGAAACTGGCAATCACAAAATAGCACTACTTTGTGCAGCAATTTGAGACTCATATGTTATTTACAGACTTAATTTTTCTGTAGTTATTCCACTAATGAGGTTTGCAAAGCTGTCATGGGTTCAACATTTTAAAATTTATTTATTTTTTCAGAAAGCAAATGATTTTAACTGCTTCTGAAATATTAGATATAGGTTATTTATTTCATCAAGTTCATCTCTGCCCAATGTAGTTGGAATGACCAAAGCAACATTAGCTGTTCACTTCATGCTCAGCAGTCCCCTTCAACCTTTCCTTGAGGTTAACAAGAGCAGGCTTTTAAACAGGCCTCTCTCCTGACATCCTATAGAAATGATCCATAGGAGGTCACATCACATGTCACTAAAAGGTAATTTTCTCCAAGATTTGAAATAAGAACTTGGTTTGACCATTGACCTCGATATGAAAAGATATTCATGATCTTTTATTCTGGCAGGTTGGTGCAAAAGCAGGGTTATTGTATGGGTAAGATTTGTTGCCATTTTATTACATCTCAAGGAAACAAAATCACACCCCAGAAATTCACTAATTTTTTTTTTATAAATAACTGATTTCCGTTATAAGCACCTTTTCCTCAGATAGATACTCCCATTCAAATACACATATTTCTTAACTTCCAAATCAGTTCTTGATAATCTCAATGTTTTTACAATGGATTTTGTTGCATCTGCTGTTGGGTTTTTGTACCTTTTCCTGGCTCATTTTGCCTATCAAGTATCGTAACTCCCCACCACAAAGGCTAGCCAGACAGACCATGCTGAATATATTGGTCCCAAGAAAACAAGCACATCTCTGATAAGCTTCACTTCACCTAAACAGTAAACCAGGACACACTATAGCGAGTTCAAATAATATCTGTGGATGCAAACTCCAGGACGCTCTCTCTCCCACATGAAAGCAAAGCATCCTGTAAGTCCGTAATCCAATATCCCACTCAGTCAAACAAGGGGTATATCCCGGACGCGTCTGTAGATGAAATGATTTCGAAAGCATAGTTGGGTGGGCTCCCCGGGAAAAAAGATTGATGACTGGCATCTGTGTCTGCGAGGTGGTCAGCAAGTGATCCAGCCCCCCTCCCCCAACTCCCAGGGCTGTTGTCTGCCACTCTTCCTCTATACAAAGACAATTTGCTTTTCTTGTAGTAATGAAGAACAATGTTTAACAGACAAAGGGGCTTCTAGTTTATTATTGTGCTGTCTTTGACTAGCTCTAGATGCTGGGAAAAATGGTAATTCACAGTGTGAATGCTTCTTTTCCAGCCATACGGGTTATGGCTGAGCGTGTACATTGTATCTCGCAGATGCTACAATAGTGAACGCTGTGAGAACGAAGAGGCATGAATTATCGCTTCTTTTTTTTTTTTGCCAGCCCAGAAATTAGGAATTTTCTCACAATGAATTTTACATACGAGTTATGTGTATGTACATGGGATTCTTTAGAAACGCACGCTGCTGAGTTCAGATCCGAGATGTTGGGCTTTCAGCATTTATAAATTAATATACAAAAGCCACAGTTAGGTTATTGGAGCACCTGTGCTCTCCTGTTTTCTTCTGCAAACTGATACAAGACACAGGTGGTGCCTCATTAACTTATTTCATGCAAATAAAAACATATTGCATGATTTCTTCTCCTTAACTATATAATCACTGAAACGAGATCCTGATTAATGCAACAAACTTTGGGAGGGGAGCATTCAGAGGCCTTTGTGACTTACTCTATTCTGAAGGGATTTACACTCCATGTAAATCTGATTTAAATGGAGAAGTGGTGGAATGTGGCTTCTCCTTTTTAGCCTATGCAAAAATCCATATTCTCCCACCTACCTTTCTCACTGTGCAGTGGTGGGGCACTCAGCTAGTACATAAGTGGGGGAAGGGAGGACCTAATGCCCATTAGAGATGGGGCTAGTGGAAGAGTGAGGTAGGGAACATCTCCAATAAGCATGATAATATGTTTTGATTCAGTGTTCAGATAGTCTTATCAATGATTTCCAGAAAGTGACATTGATTTGCTTTGGGAACAATGAGGAGAAAATAGCAAATGCTCATCAGAATGTTTTTTGAGTTTTAAAATCATATTGGAAAATGTCCGAGCATTCCAACACAACTACAAACAGCACTGAGCTGTATTTATAGGGGATGGCAAATCCATTATTTTTTTAAAGGCTTTGGAGATATTATTTCTGTGTTTTTAATTTATTGAATTAAAGCCAGATTTATTCAATTAAGATAATACACTTCAAGGTTAACTCCCATTTGCTGTTCACTTAGGCAAGCTATTGTACAGTTATGTAAATTTCGTGAACAGAGACACTACTGGAGTGTCTTAATTACAAGCAAAACGTGTCATTTAAATATGAATAAGTGAATAGTTGCCTGTATTTCCTGTTCACATTTTTCTATCTCCTTAAAGCCCAAGGGCTAACCCAGCCATCCATATTAGTCCCGAAGCTTTTTCTTCTTCCTATGAAAGAAAAAAATAACAACCTACCATTCATGTGATATATAAAGGAGAAAAGAGGTGAGAATGCCACAGTTTTTATAGTAATCTGTACTCTAATGAAAGTAATATCTATGAAAAATGACCCCAGGGTGGGGGTGGGAGTGCAAATTTTTCACCAATTGCCTCCCAGAGAGTCCCAGCAATATTGCCATTGAAATGCAATGCAGCTATATTTTTCAATGGGAATTAGGCTATTAGAATAGCTCTGGTACTTAAATGCATTATATATCTATATATACATGTATATATACATGTATATGTATACGTATATATAAACACATTTGGCATTTTCATGTAGCCTCTTAAATGCAGGCCCATTTACACAGCCTCACACATAGAATCTTAAATCCTATAGCACTAAGATGAACATCTCCTATTTGTAACTTTCTAAATCCTTGTTGAAAGGGACTTTCAATTTAGATTTATAACTGCTCAATTGAAGTTGTATTTAGCAAAAGATCTCTCAGACTCCATCCTCTTTTAATTTTTGTGAACATGATTTTCTATGTGTGCTTGGACTTGTTGACAGAATATTGTTTTCAATTCCCTCCCCCTGCCCTTTTTTGGATTGTTTATGTTTCTAAAAGTGGCCCAGAAAGAAATCTGGTCTTAATCACAGATAGAAGGGGATGAGGGACAATTAGTTAATGAAAACCATGCTTCAGTCCCATGGACCAAGTTTCTAGCTCCTGTTCCTGAGTCCATAAGGCAGCCAGCCTGGAAAGAATATTCCCACCCGCCACCAATGTAGCTACTGCTCTCTCCCCCAGGAGTGAGAAGTTCACTATTCACTTCTGTGCTTGCATCATCCTTTCCAACATGTTCCCACTGATACATTAAAGGAATTAATTGCTCATAATGATCTCACCATCTGTTAACAGAGGTTCATACCTACAGGCTGGTGGCATGTGGTGGTTCTATTCAGGGATCAATAGGCAATGCTGGGGGAACGCTTTCCCACATTGCCTTCCATTGCATTCTGAAAAGGGGAGGAGAGCTCAGTGTTGGCCATCTGCTCCTTGTCTTTCTGTGAGAGACCTTGATGCAGCCCAGCACAGCTCTGATCTGACTCCAGTCTGATTGGAATGTGGCTGATCTGAGAGCCTCTCAAAGCTGTGAAAGTGAGTCAAAAGGAGATCCCCATTGTCCAGCATGGCTGAAAGAAAATGATCACTTTAAAATTCATAACTCCCAGGTGCCTGCCATCTATTCATGGGAAAAACCCTCTGAACTTCTCTTCATTAAAGAGAGAGAGGGGAGTCTTGCTAAAAAGAGAGAAAAGGAAGTAGTTTGTGGGAATGTGCAGGGGATTTTCGGGCTAAACAAATGAGGAATTTGGAATTTTTTTTAACTTGTATTAAAAGGGCTGTGTAGAGAAGGGGAAGAACTTGTAAAAAAGCAGGGCCAGTGCGTAAAAGCCCTTTCCTGGGGGCACTGTACCAACACATAAAGGCTTTTTTTTTTCCCAGGGAGGATACTTTCCCTCCCCCACCCCACCCTCCAACCCCACCTCAGCCCTGCCCTTCATTTTTTCTTTCCTTACCTATAAGTGAGATAGGGGCTTTCTTTCCTGCTTTGAATCTGTAAATTGTCAGTAATCAGTCTTCCTTTTCCAGCTTTTGGAGTACAACTTAGGTTGGAAGGGAACAGGGAGAGGACAGTTTAAGCTTGCTTGAGCAATTTCTGGAAATGGCATGAAATCTGTAGGGCAGAGATCTATGAAGGTAAGTCCTGCCTCAAGAAAAAGGCTGTGGGATATTTGTGAGGAAAAGTGGTCTTGGCCTCAGTAGGTATTGAGGGAAGGAGGGAGTCTTGTTATCAGTGAGCCAACAACTTTCAAATGGTTCTCAGTGTACTTTAAGTACCATATAGATATTGGGAAGGGAGACCAATGCCACAAAGGAAACCTCTACCCTTAAAGATGGAGTTGGTCCTAGGGTGGTGGATGGAGCCACCCTGGGTGGTGGGCAGAACTATAAGGATTGTAGTCTAACAGGATCAAATAAATATGCTTTATTTGATGTTGGTGACAGGGGAATTTCTTTCCCTCTATTTTTCTCTGCCAACCCACTATCTCTTCCAATTAAAGTGCTACTCATACTTCAAGGTCTAGCTCAATGTTAGTGGCACCAAAAAGCCTTTCCTGTCTAATCCCCCCCAACCAGAAATTATTTTTCTCCTTTAAATTCTCTGGGCATTTTGTTTATATTTCTCATAAGCTCTTTTGTATTTTGTCCACACCTACTAAACTTTAAGTGTTTTGAAGGCAGGAATTAGGTTATAGTCATCATTATATCTATATCTATCTATATATCTGATAATAACTCATATTTCTGTAATAATAATCCACATTCCTATAGTACCTTAAGTTTAATGAAGTGCTTTCCTCACAATGATCCTATGAGCAGGTAGTGAAGATATTAAGACCATTTTTACAAATGAAGAAACTGAGACCCAGAGAGCTTAAGTAGTAAGTGGTAAGCTTAAGCTTATTGAATGGTACTCTATATAGTAGGCACTCACTAAATCCTGATCCTTTACTTGAGCTAGGTCTTAAAAAGAAGTTGGGAAGAGGAGAAGGAAAAAAAAGAAGGGACATAAATTAGTGGAAAGATGATTGATCTGAGAGCCAAGAAGCTCTCAATATCACAGATTTAGATCTAGAAGGGAATTTAGAGTTCACTGGATCTAACATCTTCACCTTACAGATTAGGAAACTGAGGCCCTGCTCAAGACCAGAACTCAAACCCATTTCTTCCTGACCATAAGCCCACTGCTCCATCTACTACACTAGAAGTTTTCTACACCAATGAGATTACAAGTCCAGTCAAAAATAGAACAAGTAATTCAGATTCATGATGAAGCTCAGGAAATACTCTTTTGGTAGCACTGTTTTAATTTCTTAACTTCGATGACTTTATAAAAGAGAGTGAGGCTGACAATTTTGTTCAAGTTGTGCTCATTTAAATCTGCCTCACTTAAATCCATTTCATTCATAAGTCAAAGCATCAACTGTGACATCATTGGTCCTCTTTGAAAATGAAGGACAGGGGCAGCTAGGTGGAGCAGTGAGTAGAGTGTCAGCCCTGGAGTCAGAAGGACCTGAGTTTGGATGTGACCTGAGACACTTAATGCACACACAAACAAAAACCTAGCTCTGTGACTTTGGGCAAGTTACTTAACCCCAATTGCCCTCCAAAAAGCAAAAAAAAAAAAAAAAAAAAAAGAAAAGAAAATGAAGGACAAACAACAATTTAACTTTTTATGCTACTGACTTGCCTGAATGATTGCACAATGATGTCTCTGCTGTGCTTTGAGATTACAAGGACTAAACATTACAGGAATAGTTCACTGTTAGCATAGAATTTCAAATTTCCATCCTTGTTTAAATGGTTCCTTAGATTTAAGGAATAGTCAGACTGGAGTATAGGTTATCATAATAGCTAGATTATCATAATATAATAATACCACGGTGTAATGCAAAGAAAGAAGGAGGCTAAGTTTTAACTCTGGTGAGTAGGATTAAATGATCCCTAAACAGGGAGAAATTCCTGTGGTTAAAGGAAGGATGGCAGGACCCGATGCCAGAGGAGAGACGATCCCAGAATTGGAGCACTTTTGGAAGGAATAATGTTGCTGCCACCTTTTGTATGAGCATGCAAACCACAAGACTGGTTACTATCTTCAACTAGTTAAAATTTCTATCTTGCCTGGAGTTTCCAATTCAGTCTTTTTGGGGGAACAGGGTTATATGATCTCCAAGGTCACATCTAGCTCTCAATCTATGCTCTAAGAATGTTTTCCTTATGGAAATGTCATAGTATCGTAAGTTATAACTGGAAAGAACCTTAAAGGTCATGCAATCTAGCCTACTAATTTTACAGATAAGGAAAGTAAAGCCCAGCACAGTCGGGTCAGTCACACAGATGAAGATTCAGTACTATAATTCAAACCCAAATCTCAATTCCACTGTACTATGATGTCCTTTTGATTTTTAGGGACAATGGCAAAATGGATTTCTCTTAAGAGGAAATAGGATACATTCCTCTTGCAAAAAGCTAAGCTAAAATATACTTAAATCTTTGCATCTATGACAGTTTTGAAACTTTCTGGTTTATTTTCAATGGTGATTGATCATATTACTGGAATGCAATTAGCCTTATTGAGGTCACTGGAAGAGGAGAATGAAGAATGGTTCTAGCATACTTACTTTAACCTAACTTTGGAAACCTGAGAGGCACCCACATGAAAATTTTGACTGATAAGTCTAGAGTACAGTATAGAATGGAGGGTATTGGGATATCCAGAACTTCTACTCCTCCTTTCCTTTGGTCTTTTGGGACCTGTACTAAATCACCTCATTTCTTTGATTTCTTCTAAACTCAATAGCTCCAGGTATAATAATAATCCTAATAATTCCTGTTTGCTTTAAACTAGGGTTGTTGTAAGAAATGGAAGCATTCAAATAATTGGATGAGACATGCCACATAATTTAAAGGCTGTATCTTAAAGGCTTTCTCACATTCCTCTCTTTTCTGTCTGTTCATCACACTTATTTTTGGAGTCCACTGAATATACGGGGGTCATTTCTGTTTCATAATTTGAGTTCCACAAATATTTAACAAGGTACTATGGTATGGCAAAAATGTCCTCTTTTACATAAGCTATATTCAAGCAAAACTTCAGGTAAATCACATTTTTCCAGAGATGGTTTGGTCATTTTAGAAATGCTTCATTTTGATGTATGATTGATGGTCATACAGTAAGAATATGTGTTATCATAGTAATAGTGTAATAGTCAACAGTAACTTGCTATGAGTCTCAGCTAAAATTCTGCCTTCTACAGGAAGCCTTTACTGACCTTTATTCCTAGAGCCTTTCCTCGATTGATTAGTTCAGATTTAACCTGTAAATAACTTGTTTTTACATGGTTATTTCTACATTGTATAGCTCATTAGATCGTGAGTTCCTCAAGGGCAGGGCTTATCTTTTGCCTTTCTTTGTATCCCTAGCATTTAGCATCCTGCCTGGCACATAGCCCTATCCACTGATCTACTGATCTCAGTTTACTTTACTTTCCCTTGCTTCCAGACTTCTGGCTAATATAAATATTTAAAAGTATGATCTATTTAGGATCTATTTAAAGGAAGTGAATCATTTGGTAATGAGAGCAATCTACTTTGGAAGGCTTGGATTTCCCTACATTGGATTTTCTTTAAATAGAGGCATACCAGTACGAAATAGGGGAAAGGAAGAGAATGAACATTTATTGTGTACCTACTATGTGCCAGGCACTATGCTAAATCCTTTTACAACTATTATCTTATTTGTACCTCATGGACCCATAGACTCATGGGCTCATTGAAGGTAGGTGCTAGTATTATCCTCATTTTATAGTTAACTGAGGCAGACAGAGATTAATTTGCTGAGGGTCACACAGGTTAGTAAGTATCTGAAGGTCAATTTGAACTCAGTGTTTCCTGACTCTGGACCCAGGGCTTTATCTACTGAATCACCTAGCTTCCTCTCATTAGGAACTAAATTTCCCTGAAAGAGCTGGGTGTCCAAGAATCCTATACCTATGCTTTCAGAAATCTGTGTGGACTCTAGAACACTATGCTACTAATAGCAGGGACATAATCAAATTGGGCATTTAATTAATCTATTAAATGTATAACTTATTTTTCTTCCTTTGATACAAACTAAGTGTCCTTACCACCACCTTAGATGCTTGAAAGCCTGGTTCAAGCCTCTGCTCTTAATTTAGAAGCCAACAATTGCTCAATACCCAGGATCCTCCCAGTAAGCATTGCTAATGAGTGTAGTTCCTTCAAGAAGGACTGATGTCAAAAACACCTGACCCTCCCCTACTCCCCTACTTCGATCCAAACATTGCCTTAAATTCAAAGGCAATCCATTTCTTATGACTTTTGCTGAAATGTACATTTGGGGTGATTATAGGGAGCTACACTTGTTATTGGCTGTGTTTTGACTTCTGAGCTGTAGTTTACTAAGTTTTGATTTTAAGTATGAGGTCCTAATGGAGCTCTGAAACCCAAAGGAGAGGGTGATTGGGAATGTGTTTGCATCCAGTTTCTTTCTTTCTTTCCTTTTTTTTGTCTCCCAGAGCTGGCTGGTGATTGGAAAGCTATATCCCCTAAGCCTGTCCTTGTCCTTTATCCTTTTTCCCACGGATTGTTATTAAGGCAAGGAATACCCCTTCTTTTCTATTTGTAGATATATTCAGCTCCCATTAAGGTTATTGTTGGAAACTTTTAGCTTCTTTTAATTATTGAATTTACAGAAATAGAACTTTCTTTGTAACTTATTAATGCTACTGCAATTATCTGAAATTTGCTCTGTTGTCTGACTTTGAATTGTGTGTTCACTATTGTGGCTTGCAAAAATTTTAAGCAAAAGAAATTAAAATAGCAACCTCCTCAATAAAAACAACAAAACAGAAACAAACTCCCAAACTTGAAACAACAAACCTCCAACAAAAAAGCTAAACCATTTAAAACCCCCAGAAAACAGTTCATATAGGGGTTGTGTTTTTTTTAAATTTAATACATGAGTATCTTTATCAACATGCACATAAACATAAAGATATAGATAGACCTATACATATATACTATGGATGGAAAGTAAAAGTTGTGGGGGGCAGGGCATTCATTTTTTTCCTCCAGCAAATTAATCTTTTATAACCTATATTACAAGAAGCAATTAAAAAAAAGAGGAAACAATCATGGGGGCCTTATTTGGGACTCTTTCGGGCTTGAGTTAACATTTGCACCAGTCAGAGATTTTCAATTAGTAGTGCCTTAGAAAACAGGGACCCCTGCCTTTGTCAGGGAGCGGGAGAAGAAGAAGAGCAAATAGATTGGAAATGGCCTTATAGCTCCAGCTCCTGGGAAAATGTAACAGGTGTTCCAGCTCAGCTGGGTGTGAGATTGATGAAAAAGGCCCACTCAGACTTTGCCCATAGAATTCCCCTTTCTAACCAGGGCTTCAAGGAGGAAGAAACTAATGACTTCATTACCATCTCAATTCTGGGAAATGCTTGGTCCAGACCTGAATCATGAAAGGAAAGGTATAGCACTCTGTGTGACCTTACAAGATCAAAATGTTATTTAGAGCAATTCCATTAGTCAGGGCTATAAACCTGAAAGAACACACCCTTTTGGGCTCACTCTTTGCCCATAAAATAAAAAAACAAAACAAAACAACACACACAAAGATAGAAGGGAGGGGGGAGGGAAGGAAAGGAAAAAAAAAACATATTCTGCAGTCATTGTGCTGCATTATTTCCTCTGCTTTCTTTGAAAAGCCTCTACTTCCAGCACTTCTTCCCTTCATTCTGTGTTGTGACATATTGAATAGCTCTTGTCCCTTTCCCACTTCCAGTGGGTTATAATTGGGGGGTAAAGCTGAAGCCAAGAATGATGTCAAATTTTCAGGCAGTACAAGACGAAATAAATCTCTTCAGTCCTAATAGTACTTAACAGAACTAACAGTAGTAATTAACAGCCATTTTTTATTAGATAATTACTTCTTTTATTAATCCAGAATGGGAAAAACATAGCATGTGAGAGATTGTCTTCTGTCCTATTCAGCCCTAAAAACAGTCCTTGGGAAGCTGTTTTTATTTTATTTTGTGTCGAGATATCAGCTAAAAAAAAAACCTCAGCCAGTGAAAAATATTGTTTCAGCCAATTTCTTGCCATCCATTTGTCACTAGGTTAGGAGTAGTAATTTGTCCCCATGATCTCCCATTAGGATCATATTATTAGATCATAGATTTAGAGCCGGGAGGTACCTTAGAGGTCACCTAGTCCAAACTCCTAATTTAACAGATGAAGAAACCGAAGTCCAGAGAGGTTAAATCAATCAATCAATCAATCAACATGAATGTATTAAGTGCTTATTTATGTTCCAGGTACCATGTTAGGTTTTGAGGATATAAATATAAAAATAAGAAAGTACCTGACATCAATGTCACACAGCTATTAAGAGGCAAAGCAGGAATTCAAACCCAGGTTCTCATGCTACAAATCCAGCACTGGTTTCTACTATGAAACATAGTATTTTCTTTTTAAATAAAATACTGGGGCTCTCTACCTTCCCCAGGCTAGAGGTGCAGTGACCACTACATGGGGCTGATCCCATGATTGATCAGCATGGGTACTTAGACCTATTCTGTAAGTCTACCCCTTCTAAGGAAACTTGGTGGCCCCCTGCTCCTGGGGGCTCAACATAATGATGCTGGACTTAATGCCAACATCTAATTGGTTTATTCCACTGTAGGTCAGAACTCCCAAACTCTAGCTATCCATTAGCCTCAGCCTCTGTGTGCTACCACACCTGGCCGTATGCCACTCTTAATCCTAGAAATCATCTTTTCTAGCTGAGATATTTTTCAAAATAAATTTTCACTGGTGTTTGCTTTTTTTTAACCTCACTATAATTCCTACCCCTCTCCTGGTGACAAATGGACAAAGAATTAGTCACCTCACATAGCAAATAATATTTTTAAAAACAAAAAAGATAAAAAATCAATATAATTAATATATCAAAGAAGTTTGAAAACATGGGCAACGTTACACTGTGTTCATGGAGTTCCTAGCTCTGCAAAGGAGTGTGGTGTGGGATGGCTCCTCTTGCCTCTTTTTTCAAGTTGAGATTGTTCTTTGTAATTTTGCAACATGCTTTTGACATGTGTGAGTGTGTGTGTGTGTGTGTGTGTGTGTGTGTGTATGTGTGGTTATCCCATTTAAATGGTAGATATCATAGTTTGTTGGGAAAGGAAGTGAGGGAGAGCAATACTGTGAGGAATTATGGTGATGCAAAAAAAATGACGCCAGTAAAAACTTATTTAAAAATTTTAAGTAGCTGAACAAGATGATTTCTAGGGTCAAGAACAAGAAACATAAAGAGTTATGGTGGCATATGCCTGTCATCCTTCCTATTAGAGGCTGCTAGAGACTACACTCATCATTTTGTTTTTTCTTACAACATAGTCATATTTTGTAATATTCATAGACCACAATTTATTTAGTTGTTCCTGATGACCCTTTTTTATAGCAAAGGAAACTGAGGTCCAGAGATGTTAAGACACTAGCTCAAGGTGGCACAGTTAAGAAGCAGCAGAGCCAGGTCTTCTGACTTCAAAACAAGAGTAGTTAACCTCCCATGTGTTCTACTTTCCAAGCCAAAGGGACACATTTCAGAAAAACCACATCACACAACATTTTCGTAGAGACCTGAGTGGGAAAGTAGTATTAAATTTAGTAACAGAAGGTTTGAGTCCTGCCTCTGCCATTTGCTTACTGTATGACCTTGGGTAAGTTAATCAATCAATCAATAAGCATTTACTAAGAGTCTACTATGTGTCAGTCACTGTGCTAAGCCATGTGGTTACAAAAAGAGACAAAAGACAGTCCCTGCTCTCAAGTAGCCCCAATTTTATCGGGGGAGACAACATGCAAACAAGTATATCAAAGCAAGCTATGTACAAAATAAGTAGGAAATAATTAACAGAGGGAAGACAGTGGAATTAAGAAGGGTTGAGGATTTTGAGGTGACTGAAAGACAACTGGAGATACAAGACTGGAGATCATTTGATTTCCCTGGGTCTGAGTTTCCTCAGCTGTAAAATGAGGAAGTTGGACAAGATAATTTTCTTGAACTATTCTGTTTGACCTTTGCTATATGCTTCAATCAGGCAGCTAAGTGATACACTGGATAGAATGATGGATCTGGAATAAGAAAGATTCATCTTCCTGAGGTGGAATCCTGACTCAAATACTTATAGGCTGTGTCAACCTGGGCAAGTCACTCAGCCCTGTTTCTCTCAGTTTCCTCCTCTGTAAAATGAGCGGGAAGAAAGAAATGGTAAATCATTCTGGTATCTTTGCAAAGAAAATCCCAAATGGAGTCCTAAAGAGTCAGACATGACTGAAAAATGATTGAACAACAACCATATGCTTCAATCACTGTACATTTCTGTAATTATAATTGATTATACATGCATCTCATTCCTCCTGTTAGAGTATAACTTCTTGAGCTCAGGCACTCTGGTTTTTTCATCATTTAATACCCAGTGCTTTGCACATAGAAGGAACTGGATGTTTGTGTATGAATTTAATTAATATAATCCCTGATGCTTCTATAGCACTTGAAAGTTTACAAAGTGACTTCACATGCATTCTCTCATCTGGCCCTCAAGTCAGCCCATGAGGTAGGTTCTCTAGCTGCCATTTTTTGAGGAGGCTAAGGCTCAGAGGAGTTAAGTGACTCCTCCAAGTAATGCTTTTTCAACATAACTAATTGAAAGGCAAAGATATTCTATATAGATTATTAAATCTTTCACTTAGAGGGACTTCAGTGTTATCTCAGGAGGTATCAAACACATAGACCACCCATTGCATGTAGTCTACAAACTGCCAAGTGTGGTCTGAGCAATATTAAAATGTAATTAGGAAGCATTTAACAAAATAAATAAAATAAATAAAAATACAGTGAAAATAGATAGGAATATGTATCTAAATTATCTAAGTCACTCTGTGGTCTGTAGGGATCCCTGTGTTTGTTTTACTGGTCTCCATCTCTATTTGAGTTTGACACCACTGATCCAGCCCAACCTTTCTTTCTCTCTAGAGGCATAATAAATGTTGTCTTTTTAAAAAATTTGAGGTCATAAAATAGTTTCTGGAGGACCAGCCTTATAAACTCAAGCCATAATGTCATAGTGATCATCAGAATGATGACAGTTAATTTCAGCTGTGTCACACCAGGGCTGGAGGAGCAGCAGGAGCCTCCAATTTGTTATGATTTAATTCAAATCAGCTTAAAGATATCAGAGACTTGTCTAAAACTAGGTAGGTTAAAGTAGGTCTTGGGCTTCATTCTAACTGTCACCAATTTGGATAAGACACTTATGTTTTCCTGGTCTCAGTTTTCCAGCCTAGCAAATTGGGTCAATGCTTTTCCCTATTTCCCTGAGGTGTAATCAGGATTAATTAGAAAGAGAAAAAGGCTTTGAGATGCCTCAAGATGGGTACAAGACCAATATAAAATAAGGTATCATTTCTATACCAGTCTTGTGGGAAGCTAATCAAAGTGGTCCCTGTACTTTTGGTCCTCACTGGTAGGAACTAATGTATAATTTTTGTCTTTGTATACCTAGCAGCTAATCTGGCACATGGCAGGAATTTAATAAATCCTTGGGGGTTGATTAATTGCTAATAGTATGCGTTTATTGTATAGTACTCCATTCACACTCTCAAGGTCTCTCTCAAGAACATTGGAACTGATTGTGTGACATGGGAGACACTGGCACAGGACCGGCCAGCATGGCACACCCACATCAAAGAAGGTGCTGTGCTCTATGAGCGAAGCAAAATTAAAGTAGCTCAAAAGAAACATGAGATGCCAAATTTAGAGAAGCCACCCCAAATGTTCGCATGGACTCTGTGTGCCCCACCTGTGGTAGAGCATTCTGAGCTTGTATTGGTCTGATCAGACACAGTCAGATGCATTGTCACTTGACTCTAACATAGTGACTTCATTTTGGCCGTCTTTGAGAATGAAGGACAATGACCAAACAGTTCCATTCATCTAAGAATGATTGCACCGGTTTTCTTGTAGCAGTTTGCTGGTTTGTTCATAGCTTTCTCACAGTCTTGAGCTGAAAGGACCTTAGCAATCATGCAGTACAACCCCTTCATTTTATAAGAGTGAGAGAGCAGGGTAGGGTGGTACAATGAGTGGATAGATTACTGAAAGGCATACAAGTCTGACCTCATATCCTTACTAGCTGTGTGACTGGGGGAAGTCGCTGATGTATCTATCTGCCTCAGTGTTCTCATCTACAAAGTGGGGATAATAATAACACTTACCTCCCAGGGTGGCTATGATGATAAAATGAGAAAACGTTTGTAAGGCACTTTGCAAACATTAAAGCACTAAGTGCTGTCTATGTATCTATCTATCTAATTATTACTAATTATTGCTACTATAGGTGAGGAAGCTAAGACTCAAAGTCAAAACAACCAAGTTCACAACATATCACAAGATAGTAAATTAGAAGAGTCAGGATTAAAACTCAGCACATGCAGTCTGTATGTTATTGCTTATTGGGTCAGCATATTACTATTCCTATAAGCTTTTATTAAGCACCTATTATATGCAAGCCACTATGTAAAGACAAAAAACAAACAAAGACTGACACTCTAAGCTGGGAGGACACCCAGAGGTCATTTAGCTCAACCCATATCTGACCAGACAATTCCCTCTATAACATCCCTGACATGACATCATCCAGTCTTCAATTCAAGACTCCAAGTGAGGTAGCCCAGTTTGAGCCAGCCTAGTCCATTTTGGAGATTGCTCTGATTTTTGGAAGGTTTTTCTGACATAAATCCTAAACATTCTGCTCTGGAATGTTTATATATTGCTCTGGAACAAAGTAGACCATTTTCCATAGTGAGAATACTTGGAGACAGTTATTATATCCACTTTATGTCTTTTCTTCTGCAAGTTCTTCTCACTTCCTTTAAGCCATCTTAAGATAGCATGTCTTCACACCCATTGCTAGCCTAGTTGTCCTCCTTTGTGTGCTCTTTATCTTGTTAATGTCTTTCCCAAAATGTGGAACCTAGACCTAAACACTGTACTCAGAAATGACCTAATCAAGGAAGAATATGATAGATTATTCTGTAACTAGTCCTGGTCATAGAGATTGTCTTTATGTAGCCAAACATCACATCTGGTTTTGTTTTGTTTGGTTTTTGGCTGTCATATTACTCTGTTGATTCATATTGAGTTTTCAGTCTCTGAAAACCCTCTTACACTTTTCTACTAAAATCTACTAAAACCTTCATATCCTTTACTTTATACTTTCATTTTTGTATTTGTGAGGTTGGTGTTTTCATCTCAAGTTCTGGGTTTTCCATATATTGCAATTGTATTTCATTTCATTAGAGTTGGTTCATTCTTCTAGCCTATTGGGATTTCTTGGTTTTGACTCTGTTGTCTGACATCTAACTTTTCCCTACAGCTTTGTGAATCTGCAAATTGGAAATGCCCACCACATATGCTTTTATCTGTCATGGATAAAAATATTAGACAGTAATAAGAATACCTTGTGGCACTCCAGTAGAGACGTGCTTCCAAATTGGCATATCATCAGTGACAATTCTTTGGATTCAGTCATTAAATCAGTCTGAATCCATCTAAGTTCACTCTTATCTAACTCATATCATTCCATCTCATTTACAAGGATAGCATGAGAGACTTTGTCAAATGTTTTGTCAAAGTCTATAATAAATTACATCTGCAGCATTACCATGAACTACCAATCTACCAACCCTTTTGTAAATGTAAATGAGATTAGTTTGTCACAGCCTATTTATTAAACAAAATATTTTTTAAAACTTAATAATAAAAACTTAACAATCATAAATAACAATACAAGAAATGAAACTTGTTTCTTAAGTGTTTATGTTTATACCAATTACTATCAGTCTTCAAAGTGTTATGATACCATTTCAGTCCCTCTCTCCAAATCCACAACAGAATTCTTTGCCTCTTCATTTTCTTTGACTTTTCCTCATACTACTCCAAATATTCATATGAACTATTTGTGCCTGAACCTTCTGAGCTCATATTAGTCTGATAAGCCATAGTTGAACGCACTTTGTACCGTGATTCCGTGACATCATTTTGGTCCTCTTCAAGCATGAAGGACAACAACCAAATCTGATTTTTTTTCTTTAAAAAGTTTTTCAAGAATAATTGACTCTTCACATAAGCTAGAAGCAACTCTTCTCCCCTTAACTTTCTCATTTATAAATGTAAATGCCTTACCTTTCTTATTTACTTTATAATTTTAAATTTGTATCATTATAGTTGATGTGTATGTACTACACCCCCCCTACTAGACTGTAAGTTCCTTAAGGGCAGATTATTTTTCAACTTTGTATACCCACTATTTTTCCCCAAAGATGTACTAAATGTGCACTCACGTTACAAATGAAAAGTCAGTGTGAGCTGGATTTTACCACATTGAGCATCCTGTGGCATTTGAACAACTGTTGGCCAGGTGAGGGTTATGGGCTCATATCCACCTTATAAATGACTTCCCTGTGCATAAAGGCTGTGATCTCTTCATATGACATAGTGTCTCTCTCAGACGAGAACTGGAAAGCATTGGGTTTAAAGAACCCTAAAAATTGCACAGGTGAACAGTAGACTGTATTAAATTGGCAATATGGCTGGAGAAACCGAGGAACTCAAGGTAGAGATTTTAAACATATTGAACAAGATGTTTTGCTTCATCTTGAAAATTTAGTTGTGGTTATTTTTTTTTCTTCAAATCAAAATTTTGTCTTAAACAACTTTAACTATTAAACCAACATTTAATTACTGAAAGTTTCCGGTCCCATATGGGTTAGGGTAGTTTATTTTAAATTACATTTATAACCAGTTTTCCAGAAAGGACCTCCTCAAAAATCACCTGGATAAGGGGCACAAATAATACTTATCAGGGGAATTCTGACCATTCATTCCTTGTGAAGAGATACAGTAACTTGGATCTCTCATAGATAAAATGAGATGAATAATGGCCAACTTCTACAGTGACAAAGAGGTATAGAGCCTCTTTCCCCCTTTATGTAAGCATTGGGGAACACGCTGTTTCTTCTCTTATCATTTTCTTAAGGCTCAGTTATAAAGCCTATGGTCTGACAATATTTCCCTCACCTTGAAGCTTACAGTGTCAGATGGGACTGCATGGTTATTTTAAGACACAGTCTAGTGTCCACATTACGAACTCCACCATATCAGGAGGAATAGAGGTGGGAGGCCCAGTTTCCTGGGAAAATGAATAAGTTTTCCCAAAGGGAGGAAGAATTATCATGCTTATAATGTATGATTACGTTCACATGGGCAAGTCCAAGTTTTAAATGTGACCAAATTTTCACAATTATTTTGCAACCTTTATTCTATTAAATAATATCCTTTTTTTTTCCTATCGAGGACTATGCCTCCTCTTCTGTCCCACCCACAAAAAAGAGGAAGATTTGAAGTTTTGGAATATAAAATCAATTTTAAAACAATAAGAATAGTTGGGGTTTTATATCTAGTTATCCTTTTTTGGTTATGTAAACATGTTATTTGCATGGCTGTTTGCTTCTTCATTGTATGTAAGGTTAGTGACATTTCAGAAGCCTGCTTTGCAAGCATACTCCTTATTTTTTCCCCATAATGAACAAATATCAGCATAAAGTGCATTTGGTCAAATTTTGAAGCTATAATTACATTTTATGTATATCACTGGTGTATAGGTCTCACGATTTGAATTCTTTTTTTTTTTTTTTTTTTGCTTTTTGGAGGGCAATTGGGGTTAAGTGACTTGCCCATGGTCACATGGCTAGTTTTTGTGTTAAGTGTCTGAGGTCAGATTTGAATTCAGGTCCTCCTGATTCCAAGGCTGGTGCTCTATTCACTGTGCCACCTAGCCTCTCCCTTGATTTGAATTCTTTAGTGTGATTTCCTATGTAGAAAAGGCAACATTTGAAACCTTGGGACTATGCTAGAAGGGAATTGAGGTACTTTGTAATGAATGAAATTTCAAATTATGAAATTTCTATGTTGCTAGGGTTCTCCATAAAAACAAAGTATTTAGTAGAACTATTAGATCTCAGAAGTCACCTAGATTAACCTCTTTTGCTCTGAAAATAGTAATGATTTTTAAATTTTTATTTTTTTACACTATACCAGTCAAGTAGCTGTTCATTCTCTTCTATACTTTCAATAATGAGAGCTCATTACTTTGAAACCTTTATGTTCCATTATTTGGTACCTATAATTGTTTAAAAAAAATCTTCCTTACATTGAGCTAATCTCTCTCTCCCTTTAATTTCCAAGCACTGGTCCTAGTTCCACTCTAGAGGTCAAGGGTTCTAAACCTATGGTCCCTGCAGGAGTCTGCTGGAGCCAGTTTGAACTGGCTTCTGGCAGCTGATTGTTAGAAGTTTCAATGTCAGCATTAACAACTTGAAAATCAGCAAATTCTACAAATTAGTACTTAATTTGTTGTTTCATTGATTGTATAGGAAAAAAAACTAATGGAAAACATTAATAAATCAAATTAAGTTTCAAAGTGTTTCGTGCATATATTTTTTGAACAGCTCATTGTTAAACATTTACCAGTATACTACTGGGTCCACATCCTCAAGGAGTCCACTGATAGATTTCAGCAGTTTTACCTCTAAATGAAATTTAGCATTTGCCTCACCTGTTAATATAGGCAACAAGCATCATTTAGAGAAGGGATCCAAACACTTCACTGGATAGCCAAAGGGATACATGATACAAAAAGAATAAGAACCCCATCTTTAGAACAACTTTTAAAAGTATTCTTCTTCATCCATGATAACTCATTTTGCTAAACATTTGCATGCAGTTATCATATCTAATCTAAATCTCTCTTGGGCTAAGTTCCCTTAACTCTTCCTCCTACAAAATTATTTCATAAGTTCCCAATATCCTGATCGCTTTCTTCTGGATATCACCTAATTTGTCAACACTTCTCTATAAGTATGGTACCCAGAACAAGATTTCAGATATATTCAGCAGTATTTCAGATGTGGTATGACTACATAGACCAACACAAAGAAAGACTCTCTTTATCTTAAGTTTGATCTTAACTCCATATGCTTCTATTAATGAAGAATAAGATTACATGGATAGATTGTGATCTACACCAACAAAGGAAGTACCCACATTAATGACATCACAGACCCCTTGAAGCATCAGTGTAGTGAAGGTGGAGTGAACGTTTGAAGCCTCTGAGCCACACTGATGACTGTTATGGGACTGTCTGATATTATGTGCTTTTATGACCATGATGCAGACAATGGCTATCCTTTTGCAAACATCCCTTGCTTTTGATGTGGTATTGCATATCGAATATATATAATTTCTGCCAGTGGAAAAGTTGGTCTGGGAAATGGCATTGCATCTTTGAACTTAAAGGATGATGGGGTAGTTCATACTTCTTTTTTTAATATATCCTCTTTTTTTTCTTAAATGTTCCTTAACCTTTTTTTTTTTTTAAAGGTTTCTTCAATGGGAGGTAGTTGATGTACTTCCCTGGGAGTGAATAAGAGAAGGCTCTCTCAGACTTTTCCTCTCTTCCTTCTAGTCAGTCAAGAATAGAATTAAGAGCTCAGCTGCTAACAATTAATTGCCTCATCTGGGACAGAGAAGGACTCAGTTCACACACTTCAGGCTTTCATGGCTACACCCTCCAGGAGAAACAACAACAAAAAAAGGAGCAGTGACTATATAGGGGAATGGTCTTATGGGAAAGCTCACTGGTTTCTTTCCAGTGTTCTGTGACAGGGCCAACAAAATTTCCATGTGTGCAATGCTCTCCATAATATCTCATCTCTCTGATTCTATATCCCTGTCAATTGTTGACACAAGACTATGTTTTGTTTTTTAGAATCCTCTAACTGCAACAGCTATCCTTCCTCGTTCCAAGGAATGTAAGTGAAACAATATTGCTTACTACTGAATATATGTATGTGTATATTATATATGTATATGTGTGTACATATATATGCACACACATATATGCATAGCTATATGAACAAGTAAACACATATACAAAGCCAAATGAATGAGTAAAAATTAGGATTTTGTGTATTAGATGTTTATTACTTCTCCCTTATAGAATCTTAGATAGCATATTGTACTTAAAATTCCAATATGGTATTTGAGTTAAATCCTGAAAGACGTGAGGGTTTGTATGAGACTGTGGGAGAAGGAAGACAGCTGCTAGGAGCTCTGTGACTATGTCACAACAGGTCCCTCAGAGTCAGGAGGTACTTCTGGCAATGTTGGGTACCTTGATTTACATATTTATACACAGGTTTTGGGGGAGGAGGTTGATATAAATTCACATACCCACATATGCATATGCATACACACACACACACACACACACACACATATATACATATATATATATATACACATACACACACATATATCCATCCAAGCATGGAAGGAAACCTACCAGAAGTTTCCGTGGGGTTGGAGAATATTTTCTTTGCATGTAATGATGCTTCTTATGCAACCTCTGAAAGAACAGAAATGGTAATGATGATAGTGCCAGCTCACATTTGTAGTGTTCTTTATGGTTTATAAAATATCAGAGCAAGCCTGATCCCTTTCTTTGGTCACAGGTCTTATCCTAAGGATGACGTTAGAACATATCTTGCTATGTGAGGGAATGTCCTAGATCACAGAAATCTATAAACTTAGAGGTTATATCATATGACCATGTTCTTGCTTTAAAGGCATTCTCAACTTATAGTCAGTTAATAAACATTTATTTATTCACTCACTCATTCATTCATGTATTAGAGTTGACTACATGTCAGGCACTGTGCTAAGCTAATTTACATATTCCAAAGTTAATGTGATTTGCATACAAATATCCCCCTCAGTTGATAAGGGTCATATGTTCTCCTTCCACTCTTTCATCCACTCAATCTAACCTTCTTCCTATTCTTCATACAGCACTTTCCATTTCCTTTCTCCATGCCTTTGCACTGGCATTCCCTATCCCTATAATATTATTTCTTCCTAATCTTTTCCTCCTAAAATCACCTGTTTCCTTCAAAACTCATCTCAGACCTGCCTTCTACATGATGTTCATCTTGGATCCCTCAGGTTGGTATTGCCTTCCACAACAAAGTACCCTTGTATTTATTTATCTTATCTATACTTGCACATGTACATATTGTCTCCCCCATTAGAATGTAAACTTCTAGAAGGCAAGGATTGCTTTCTTTCTGTCTTTTTATTCCTTGTATTTAGCTTATAGTGGGCAGTTAGGTGGTGTAGTGGAGAGAGTGCCAGACCTGTAGTCAGGAAAATTCATCTTTCTGAGTTCAAATAAATCTGGCCTCAGAAATTCACTGGCTATGTGATCTTGGGCAAGTCACTTAACCCTGTTTCCCTCAGTTCCCTCATCTATAAAATGAACTGGAGAAGGAAATGGCAAACCCTCTAGCATCTATGTCAAGATGCTGGGGGAAAAAAGGCTCCTGATAAATATTAGTTGATTGGTTGATTCCATAA
Source organism: Gymnobelideus leadbeateri (assembly GCA_011680675.1). NCBI lineage: Eukaryota > Metazoa > Chordata > Mammalia > Diprotodontia > Petauridae > Gymnobelideus > Gymnobelideus leadbeateri. Next base: position 528,296 of record WOXC01011095.1, on the reverse strand, counting down.
CCTGGTGTGGTGGGGAAACAGGCATCAAGAGTGGGGTGGGAGCATAGTAAACAACACATTTGTTCACCTATTCTTTCATGAGCTGTCTTTTCCACAGATTCTTTCTCAACTATTCTGACCAATGCCTTACTTATCTTTCTTTGACTTCCTAGCACATCACAAAATCTCAACAAATCCCCTTAGTATATAGCTACAGTTACCTTCAATAAAATTCAAAGCTGAGAGTGCTTTGATAGGTAATGAATTCCCTATAATATGATAATAAAAGTGTAGCTATGACTTTAGGAGACATGACTATGATTGTCAGAAACTGTGATAGAGGCAAGTCACCTGTCTTCCCATACCTGATTGCATAGGGAGTTATTTTTTCAATAAAGAGAAAAAGAATAAAAAGTCTACAGCAAAAGAGCCTTTTCCCACAAGCCTAACATTGCCAAGTAAAACTTCCCAGGACCCTTAATGTGCTACTATCATCAATATCTTTAATAAAAAAAGGTGAGAAAATTGCCTATGACTATTATCATGAAATCTGACAGCTCTCAATCACTGATGAGTTCCATTACCAGCAAGATCAATTTCACAGTTTTGGAACTTTAGTTTGACTATAGATTGTAACATGGAGTAGCTTACAAAATTCTTTACCATGTGCCATATGTAGGAGCAGCTCAGAGAAAAGTGCTGTTCATTGAGTGTACATTGGGGAGCTGTACATTGTGTACTGTACATTGACTGTATGTGTTCTGTACATTGACCTAATGGAGGCATTTGCCATTATCTGCCAGACTCTAACTTGAATAGTGTTTGAGCTATTGTTGTGTCTTCAGTGTTTGGATGTAGTGAGAATGGCTAGAAAAAACAATTCATTGTTAGAAATGAAATAGCAAGAAGACTAGGGAATATGTGACTGTCAATATTTTCCTTTTAGGTTCCAATGGATCTATGACCTCAGCAGAATGGATACACCACTGGTATAGATCACAAGCCCTCAACTCTACTCTTCCATATCCTGTGGTCATGTCTTTTTTAAAAATTATATTTTTTATTTTATTACATATTTCCCAATTATAATTTTTAACATAAATTTCTGAAAAATTTGAGTTCCATCTTCTTTCCCTTTCTAACTCTTTTCCCACCTAGAATATGATATACATGTGAGAATGGGATATACATGTGAAGTCAGGTGAAATATATTCTCATATTTGCCATGCTATAAAAGATCCCCCCAACCCACACACACTCCCAAGTGAAAAAGTATGTTTCAGTCTGTATTCAGAGTTCATCAGTTTTCTCTCTGGAGAGGGATACCATTTTTCATTATAGGTCCTTCAGGAATTGTTTTGAATCATTGTATGTATCAAAGTAGCTAAGTCTTTCACAGTTGATAATTGCTACATTATTGCTGCTAATGCATATAATGTTCTCCTGGGTCTTCTCACTTCACTTTGCATCAGTTCATATAAGTCTTCATATAAGTCTTTCCTACTGAATCCATTCTGCTCATTTCTTATAACACAATAATATTTCATTATAATCATATACCACAACTTGTTCAGTCATTTCCTAATCAATAAGTGTTGCCTCAATGTCTAATTCTTAGTAAACTAAAAAAAAAAAAAAAGAACTGCTATGGGTTTTATTTTTGTACAAATAGGTTCCCCCCCATTGTTCCCTGCTTTTTAAATATTTTTGGGATAGAGACCTAGTAATGGTATTGCTGGATCAAAGGGTATGCACAGTTTTATAACATATTGGCCTTAGTTCCAAACTGCTCTCCAGAATGTTTGGATCAGTTCACATCTCTAAAGAAGGCCAGATTTGAACTCAGGTCATCCTGACTCCAGGGCTGGTGCTCTATTCACTGTTCTACCTAGCCACTCCTAATTTGCATTTCTTTAATCAGTAGTGAAATAGAGATTTTTTCATGTGACTATTGATTCTTTTTTTGAAAACTGACTGTTCATATTATTTGACTATTTATCAGTTGAAGAATGGCTCACATTTGTACAAATTTGACTCAGTTCCCTATATACTTGAAGGACTTAGGCCTTAAGCAGAGAAGCTTGCTATAAATCCTATCCAATCTCCTAGTTTTCTACTTTCCTTCTCATTTTGACTGCATTGGTTTTGTTTATACAAATTTTTTCATGTCATGTAATCAAAATTCTCCATTTTACTACCCATGATCCTCTTTATTTCTTGTTTGGAAATTAACTTTTCACTTATCCATGGATTTGATAAAGTAAATTTTTCATTGCTCCCCAAGTTTGCTTATGACATTACCCTTTATTTCTGTCATTTACTCATTCTGATTTTATTTTGGTATACCATATAAAATGTTAGTCTATGACTGCTTTCTGCTAAACCATTGTCTAATTTTCCCAAAATTTTTTGTCAGATGGTGAGTTCCTTCCCTGAAAGCTTGGATCAAGCAGCAGATTATTATGGCCATTTACTACTGTGTATTGTGAACCTAATCCATTTCACTGATCCACCATTCCATTTCTTAGCCTGTAGCAGATTGTTTTTGATAATTATTGCTTTGTAATATAGTTTGAAATCTGGTACTTCCAGGAGGCCTACTTTTACATTTTTTTGATTGATTCCCTTGACATTCTTGAACTTTTGTTTTCCCAGATGAATTTTGTTATTATTTTTTCCAGCCCTATAAACTTTGATAGTTTGATAAGTATGGCACTGAATAAGTAAATTAATTTATATAACATTGTCTTTTTTCTAATTTTGTCCTTTCCTAAATACCAACAATTAATATTTCTCCAATTGTTTAAAACTGTCTTTATTTGTGTGAAATGGGTTTTGTAATTGTGTTCATATAGTTCCTGTGTTTTTCTTGGCAGCTAGACTCCCAAGTATTTGTAGTGATCTTAAATGGAATTTATCTTTCTCTCTATTCCTGCCAGATTTTGTTGGTAATATATAGAAATGCTGATGTTTTGTGTGATTTTATTTTATATCCTGCAACTTTGCTAAAATTGTTTCAACTAGCTTTTTAGCTGATTCTCTAAGTATAACATCATGTCATTTACAAAGAGTCATAGTTTTGTTTCTTCATTGCGTATCCCTATTCCTTAAATTCTTTTTTATATTATTTTTATTTTATATTTGAATTTAAATCTTTCCTTTGGGAAGAATTTGCTTATTAAAGGAAAGAGAAGAACTGACCCAAGTAAGTCTTTGGTGCATGGCAAAAACTATAGAAAGAATTATGCAAGATATCTTGGGGACCCTTTTCTTTTCTTTTTGGAGGGGCAATTGGGGTTAAGTGACTTGCCCAAGGTCACACAACTAGTTTTTTGTTAAGTGTCTGAGGCCAGATTTGAACTCAGGTCCTCCTGACTCCAGGGCCAGTGCTCTATTCACTGCACAACCTAGCCACCCTGGGGATTCTTTTCTTAAATGGTGTGTGCTCTGCTGGCATATTAAGAAGGCACTGAGGGAACAAGTGTATCTGTGGCTCCCTCTCTCCACCACCTACACATCATATTGTGACTGCGATTAGTCACCTCCCCAGAGTAAGGGGGGTCTATAGCTCACTCAGGTTGTACTGTTTATGACAAATGTGTATAAATATATCTATATCTATATCTATATCTATATTTTTTTTTTACATAGATATAGATATATAATACACACATATCTATATCTATCTATCTATCTATCCATATTTATCAAGCTTCAATAGTTTAAAATATAGATGATGGATATTATTAGGGTAAAGAGGAAGAGAAAACTTCAGGAAATGGAAGACAAAGGCATTAATTCAGAATTAAGTACCTAGAAACATTTTTGTGTTCTTAGATTTGAGGACATGGCTAAAGGGAAAAACAAACCCAGCAGGTAGCTTTTGGCTAAGCAGAAATCAGTATTTCCCTCTCAGAATAATACTTCTATCCTAGTGAGTAGGAAGTAGTGAGGGCCCCATAAAGGTGTCCAACAGGTGCCATGAGTCTTAAAGACCTTTCTTTCAATCATGATTTACTATTGCCTGAGCCAGTCAGTATTTCTGCCTAGGTTTGGGCCTCAGGACCTTTTGTGGGAGCATTTGTTGGTACTGTACTTTAAAACACAGTGACCTAGAGCATGTGGTAAAGTATGGTTATGATCTATGGGTTTTGGTCCAAAGATCTATTAAGATAGTTCATTGGCTATGTTGCAACGTATGTTATTAAAGGATATCTGGGCATTGAGAGATTTGGTAACTTGTTCAAAGTCCCACAGCCAGTATGCATCATAGGCAAGACTTGTACCTATTATTCTGCACTGCTCCCCAAAGACATGATAGGGGACAAGGATAGAGACTGTATCTGTGATTTCATTGATATAGGAACCACCCAGATAAGAAAACTTTTTCAAAAGCTGGTCAATACTTTCTCTACAATGCAGTTATAGAGCACTGAGAGGTTAAGTTGGTCTTTCTGCTTCAAGTCTTTCCCCATTCTACTCCATCCTCCATTCAGCTACCAAAGTGATTTTCCTAAAGCTTGGGTCTGATCATATCATACTGTCCCCTCCTTCCCCCACTAAACCGGGATTGAATTCAACATGCTTTGTTTGGCATTCAAAGCTCCCCATTACCTAGCCTTCTCCTGTTTTGCTAGTCTTCAGCACCTCACTCCTTGCAGCATGCTTTTCAGTCCAGCAACACTGGCCTCCTCACTGTACAATGAACAAGGCATTCCATCTCTCAGCATTTTCTGTGACTGCCCCTCTGCCCATGACTGCTCTTTCTCCTTGTTTCTGTCTACTGACTTCCCTGGTTTCATTTAAGGCCCAACTAAAATTCCATTTTTTACTACAAGCCTTCCTCAACCCCTTCCAATTCTAATATCTTCCTTTTATTAATTATCTGCTATTTATCACACACACACATATAACATACATGTGTGTATGTATGAGTGTATACTTGTTTGTAGTTTGTCTCACCAACTAAATTATGACAGCAGGAACTGTCTTTTGACTTTTTTTTTAAATTCCCAATGCTCACTACAATGCCTTAAAAATAGTAAGGTGTTTAATAAATGTTTATGGATTGATTTATTGAAAGGGGCTTAAGTACCCAGGTCACCTAGCCAGGAGGTGTCAGAGGTAAGCCTTTAGCACAGGCCTTTCAAGCTCTTTGTCTGCTACACCAAACTGTTTCATCTATGGTTGTGATAAATTAGCATAATTGGTTAGGGTTGTTTACATTGAGTTAATAGCAGAATTGAACAGGCAAACCACATGATAATTTTTAGGTCTTTCCCCACCCTATTCCCTATTCTGTATAACTCAAGTACCTTGAAGACAGAACTTGCATTTTGAATATACTGTACCTATCAAGCTGTAAGAATTTAACTAATATATGATTATAATTTCCATAATTAGAAGTACTGTAATATTGGACAAATCTTTATCTCCAAGCAAAATGTCAACAGATACTAGAGAAATGGAAGCACATACTCATGAACATGCTTGATTCAGTGAAATAGGAAGTCACATACAAATGGTGGGTGGACTCACAGTTTCTACTCAGAGGGGTAAAGAAAGGAATGAGCAGATTCAATGGTATAGTTTCCCCTTATAGGCAACAAGAAGACGTTTCAGAAGCCTTTGGGTCTTCTCTCCCAGTGCTCATGATTAGTAGAAACAAATAGACCAGAAAGGAAACAGGTACTTTAATATTAAATTAGTGACTTCCATAACAAAATGGGCACTGGGGAGGAAAAACTATGTTGAAGAAATGGTCATTTAAGACAAGGAAATGAAAGGGGCCTAAGGTTGTAGATAACTCAGAAACCTCATTTGCATAACATGACTTACTTTAGAGTTAGAAGGCACTGAATTTGGAACTTGGTAAGTATCAACCATCTCTCTCTGTCTTTGTCTCTGTCTCTGTCTCTCTGTCTTCTCTGTCTCTCTCACACACACATACATGCATGTACACACATGCGCATGTGTGAGCATACACACACATCAAGAAACTGACTCTATATTGATAGATAGAAAATTACCAGTTGCCAACTTTAGAGTCATTTAGGAATCAGCTATTTGTGTGTAGTCAAGTTCAATTCAATTCAGTCAGTCAGTCAGTCAGTCAAGTGGTAAGTACAAAAAAGGAAAATCAAGCTAATTGTTTCTTGAGTTTGCTAGTGAGATAGACCCAGGGCAATGACTTAGCAGAAAAGATAATTGGAGCTGCTCTGTGCAGATTGTGATGAGTTGGAATTTTCTTTAAAGGTACACCAGGACAAGGATTTGCTCTTTAGCCATTTCATATTTCTGAACTTCTGGATGATTCTCAGCATCAGCACATACATGGAAAGACTAAAACTTTGTTCTCAGAACCTGGGTTGCAATATGTGCCAAAGGAAACAGCAGCTGGAAGGCTCAAAGTCCACATTTTTCTGTGATTTTGAGCCTTGTTAGTATCTTCCCATTGGATTGTACCACTCCCTAGTCCAAGAAAGTTTGGCCATCTGGTTGTAAAAATACCTGACAGCAGCAATGTTTCTTTTAAGGCTATGAGGCAAGATATAATCTGATTATGGGGCTACTTCTGCTGTAAGTAGCACTAATGTGATAATGTACTCCACATGACTGCAGACATACTTTGTGGGCTCTTCACTTTGGATAAAAGGGCAAAGGGACGGAGAGAAAGAATAAAACAATGATAAAGGGGTGGTGAAGAATAGGCCCTTTAAAAATATGTATGACCTTAGGGCCTACAAATATTGTCTGAAGTGATTCTCTCACCTCCGACATTCTATTCCCTACCTCTCTCCCAGATGAAGGATGGAATTCAAAGGAAAGATAGTTACCAAATGGAATGAGAGACACAATATATCTAAATATAGGAAGAATATATACTCATATTAGTATAATGCTTTAAATTTAGCCAAATATTTAACTTACAACAACCCCAAGAGGTAAATGATTTCCAATATTATTATACTGACAATATTGTTTTTATATATGAGGAAATGAAGACTTAGAGGGGTTAAATCAATTGCCCAAGAACATAGGAGTAGTAAATATCAGAGTCAGGATTTAGAATTAGGTTCTTCCTGACTCTAGGTAGAGTATTCTTTCTCTTGGACCATGCTGATTCTTAACTAGAAGGCTTCTGATTAATCCACTAGAGGTGAATGGTGGGACTGAGCTAGAGGAGTGGATTAGATAGATAGATAGATAGATAGATAGATAGATAGATAGATAGATAGACTGGGTCTCAATCAATTAGTTGTTTAATAAATACTTATTAAATACCTTTCATATGCCTGCCACTGTGCTGAGTGATAAGGTTACAAAGATATAAATAAAACATTCTTTGTATTCAAGGAAGACTAGCTGTCTAGGAAATATCAATATTCTTTTAATTATAAAAAATGTTTAGTGAAAAAGTGTATATCCAACACTACTATTAGAAAATCTAATCAAAACAAATGTTGTAAGGTAGGTGATTATTGTTCAGTTGTTTCAGTCATGTGCAATTCATTAATCCATTAGGTGTGTGTGTGTGTGTGTGTGTGTGTGTGTGTGTGTGTGTGTGTGTATGTGCTCGTGTGTGTTTAGCAAAGGTCCTAGAGTAGTTTGCCATTTCCTTCTCTAGCTCATTTTATAGATAAGGAAACTGAGCCAAACAGGGTTAAGTGACTCGCCCAGTGTCACACAGATAATAAGTGTCTAAGACCAGATTTGAACTCAGGAAGATGAGTCTTCAGACATCAGACCTGGCACTCTATCCACTATGCCACCTAGCTGCCCAAGATTATGGTATCCTTTTACTCAAAATCCTTTACTTCCTACCAAACATATTATAAACTCATGATTCAAACATTCAAAGTCCTCTACAAACTGACTCCCATTTACTTTTTCAACTTTGTTTCATACCTCTTATTTTAATAAACTCTGTTGGACTACTTTCTACCCTGCCGCTTCTCTTCCTGCCCCTTTTCATCTCCATGTCTTTGCTTATTCTGTGCCCAGGATATGGAGTGGACTCCCCATTTCTTGGCCCTCTAAAATTTTAGCCTTTCAAAGTTCAACTACAGTGAAACCTTATCCATGAAGAATTATCTGAATTTCTGTGTGAATGTGATACCACTTGTGAAATCTGATAATCCCTTTTCTGTACTACTTAAAATGATATTTCTCTTTCCCATTGTAGTGTGTGAGTATATATATGCTTGTCCTATATTATATCATACACTGAAGTGGAACCTATATCATTTCTGTCTTTGAATCTTTAGTGATAAGCCCATAGTTGATTTGGTTTAAATGAGAATTGATGTTCAGATTGTTAACCTGAAGCATTCTAGTATCCCGAGTCATCATTAAAAAACAAAAAAGATGAATGACTTTTGGTCAGAATAGTTTAATTCTAAATCAGAAAAGGAAACTTAGTCATTTTAGGAAGATTTCCATTAAGAATAGTTTTTACTTGACCCTAAGTAACTAGAAAAATTAAAGTAGTTAGAACTGCTCACAGACCTGTATGCCCCCTGCATCATCATTCCAATTCACTGAAATTTTATCCCCAGTACATTATTTAGGTTTTAGATCAACATGGAGCCTCTTTCCTTCTGCTATATAGCTAACTTCCAGTCTACATGGGGAAATGGCCCTAGTAGGTAGACATTTTGACTTTTCTCTACTTGGATCTGACATCTTTTTACCAGTCTTGTACATGTGTTGAAATAGGACATCCCTATGACAGCCTTTCTGCCCTTTTACATCAGTGGCACCCAAAAAAATTCCCATTTCACATGACTTTTCTTTCTGCTCCTGATGAATTTGCTGCCAAAAAGCTGATTAGGAATCTACTCTCTAGATGTTGTTCTAGATGGCAATTCAACAATTTTGCAATTTAAATTTAAAATTCAATTAAATAAACATTTATTATTATTATTATGTTATTATTGTGATCATGTTTGAGACTTGTTCGGATCTGTCATGGCAAAGAGGCATAATGAGAAAAGAATTATATTGGGTCTTCAAGGTGAGCATTGATTTCTTAATCAATGTAACCGCCTTCCTGAGGCAACTAGTTAGTTGGTGTAGTGAACAGAACACTGGCCCTAAAGTCAAAAAGAACCGAGTTCAAATTTGGCCACAGATACTGACTAGCTATGTGGCCCTGGGCAAGTCATTTAATCTCTGTCTGCCTCAGTTTCCTTATCTGTAAAACAGACAATAAAAACACCTATCTCATAGGATTTTTGTGAAGACCAAATGAGATAATATTTGTAAAGAATTTAGCATAGTATGTAGCACAAAATAGATGAACAAAAATACGCTTGTTTCCTTCTTTAATTTGTCCAGTGGGTGTACTCCCATAAGGATAGGAATGTTATGTGCATTTTGCTATAGTAAGAGATAGTTTCCAGGTCCAAGCCTTATGATTGGTGGATAATGGGTGCAAGTATCCTATTTTGCACAAACACTCAAAAGATCTATAACTTTGTTAGCATAGGAAACTTGAGCACACAGATTGCAACCTGTCTATGACAGTTGCAATAGAGAAATGAATCCTTCCTTCCTTCCTTCCTTCCTTCTTTTCATTCTTTTTTTCCTTCATTCCTTCCTTTCTCCCTCTCTTCCTCCCTCCCTTTCTCTTTCCTTTCCTTCCACATTGTGTGTAAGTCTATGTGGCAGGACATGAATCCAGAATGATTCCAAATCCAACATTCTTCTTTATACTTTATGGCTTCTATTTTACTTTATTAGGGAGAAAAATATTTCGGGCCGAACCAAACAGTAGGATTTGAAAGTGCTTGACATTTCTATAAGCAAGGGCTAAGGGATGGTGTGGTACAATGAATGATGTGTTGTATAATTCAGGAGCCCTGGGCCTTTGTTCAGAGATCTTTGTCTTTGGTTGCTACTAGTTGTGTGACATTAGACAACTCACTTGGCCCAGGTTTTCCAATATGTAAATGAGGGGGCGGTCTAGATGAGCTCTAATATCTCTTTTAACACCAACACTCATGACTATATATTTTTTCTCTACCTGTAATGCATTTCACACTCTGAAAACCATGTTAGCACTCAACCGTTATTATTTGAGTCATGTGCTCATATCGAAAAAACCCCATATTTTGTATGAACTAAAAGCTGAGTAAGCCAAGCTGGGAAATAATGAAACCTAATCTTTTATCTTCTTTTCTTAGGTTTGGAAATGACTTGGGCTCTCCTCAGAGCCTGCCTTGTCTCTCTGGTAGACTCTAGTGTTGTCCAGCCATGCTCTCTTAGCCAGTCATTCTAGCAATAAGATGTTTTAGACCAATGAATTCCATCTCCTAGCAGCTTTCAGGGCTGCTTGCAGCTTCAATGAGCTTCCTTTTGGGAGGGGGGGATGAGGGACCCTCCAACTTTGTAATACAGAGCAGTGATGCATGAGAAGCCTTTGTAAAACCAAAGGAAAAAAAAATTGGAAAATCAAAATGCCCTTTGCCTAGGAATGTCTCCTAGGACTAATGAAAAAGTACTAATTTTAATAAAAGTAAAATCATTTTAAATCAAAGCACCTTGAAATCATATTAAAAATAAGATTGAAATGAGAAGTGTTGAAAGAAAATAATTATATTCTTCAAATTCAGCAGCATCTTAATCCACTCCAGTTCTGCTCTCTTGGTTTATGACGCCCTAGAAATTCTCCCTGGAATTATTTCCTTGTAACTCACTGTAGTCATTTCTTTGTGTTCAGGTTGAATGGGATGGTAGAGTGATGCAGAGGTTTTCTTTATTCACTCAGAACAGGCTGAGAGAAAGTTTAAGATTCCCTTCCCTTTCACAAAGCC